>OMLC01104124.1:4959-18843 GCA_900302585.1 Regalecus glesne | reverse complement strand
AGGAGAGCCAACACGTCAGGCCAGGACTCTACAGTCTCCACCATCTACAGACCAGGACTCTGCAGTCTCCACCATCTACAGACCAGGACTCTACAGTCTCCACCATCTACAGACCAGGACTCTACAGTCTCCACCATCTACAGACCAGGACTCTACAGTCTCCACCATCTACAGACCAGGACTCTACAGTCTCCACCATCTACAGACCAGGACTCTGCAGTCTCCACCATCTACAGACCAGGACTCTACAGTCTCCACCATCTACAGACCAGGACTCTACAGTCTCCACCATCTACAGGCCAGGACAGTCTCCACCATCTACAGGCCAGGACAGTCTCCACCATCTACAGACCAGGACTCTACAGTCTCCACCATCTACAGACCAGGACTCTACAGTCTCCACCATCTACAGGCCAGTGGACACTGTCAGAGATGAGGATGTAGAGGAATGCTGGCTATGTGAAGAGGGAACCACCATCCTTTACAAAGGTGGGGCTCTGAGAGTACTGAATGAAACTCCAGCCAATGACCATCTTGCATATGTAACCATGGTAGGATGGTTGTTATGACAACGGTGTTGTCTCTGAGGGTGGGGATGCTGCAGTCAGCTCAGAGTGAAGATGTCTCCCGTTTGAGTAATGAGACGTTTCTCTCAGTAAAACTGAATGTCCACATGAACTGATTCACCTTTTTGGGGGTTTCCAGCCTTACTGTTGTCAAAATTGGGCCCATAGTATAAACTGCCTGTCCAGCTTCATACGTTATGGCCACTGATTTGAGATGTCGCCATAGTTCACCAGACAAAGGTTTGCACTGTGATGAATCCTCCGAGATACATTCACACACGTGACACACGATGAGGAAGGATCAGGAGACGTTAGCAGCTGCTGAAACCTCCTTCTGATGTTTGCATTCGTGGGAACGTGGACACGATCTTCAGCATCTTTTATTGAACTGAACTGTTTTCCCCAGTCGATAAGTCATGTTAATATTTACATGACACTTATTTAGTATTCCACTGCTGGGTCATCTCTGTGTCCACAGCTGATGTTGATGTCAGTTGTGGCTAAAAGGAAAGAGACTTTAGAGCTCATTGGTCTGCTTTGTTTTGCTCTCCATCGTTCTCTAACTTCACGCTATGACTTCTGGGTAAATGGAAACTCTGCTTTCTAAGTGAAACTAAAGAAAAAAGATCTCCTGTAATGCTTTTGAAACAAACGTCCAGTCCATGGTCGGAATTGGCATCAAAGTTGATTTGTGAAGGAGACCCTGTAGCGTGGACTGGACCTCCGCCTGGTGGTGGATTTCTGAACTGGAAAGCATGAAACAAAAACCCAAGCAGACATTTCTGATTGTGTGACGGTCACTAACACGACTGGAAGTGATCCGCATGGCCGCTCTGCACGTGTTTCTATGCAGTTATGTTACAGACATACAAGCTTCTCCTTTACGTACATGTCATACTAATCATCACTATGGTCACATGTGAATTAGCTCCACTAGTAATTAATACTAACCCACTAAGAGGAAATCTCTCATACCGTGATATTCCACCACCATGCCATGTGACTAGTGTGTGGTGTGATGGTGTCTAAATATGACCTGCAGCTGAACATAGTAATGCTGGGATACTCACAGCATTAGGTATTAATATCCAATACCTAGAGGTTTGCAGTGAGTGTCACTGTTAGTCCTCATGTTGTGGGGTGGACGCGGACTTGGGGGGAGTTTGGGGGATTAAGGCCCGATGCCCTTCCTGACGACGCCCTGCAACGGGTTCAAACCTGCAGCCTCTGGCTCACTGGTGTCCTAAATGCTCCCTCCTGCCAGCGGCCTTCAACGATCCTCTTGTTCATTCATCATGCAAAGACCCGTGAGCTGGAGACCATCCTGGTTAGCTCCTATTGGTCTGCTCATATCGGCAACCTTCCAGGAAGGACCTGTCTGTGTTTGGACTCACCAGGACACAGATGGGGATGAAACTGTCCCCGTCCTGGTTTTCTCTGTCCCTGATGTTTGTCTCCTAACGAGCATGGACATGCTTCCCAGTCTGCTTCAAACGCCGTAGTTTCCGGTGTCTTCCTAAGAGTGTCCTTCATACTCTGCCTGACTTGCTTCTGCCTTCCTGCTTTAAAAGTCATTCAAATTCAAGTTGTGACAGTTGTCACAGGCAGAAACCCCGTTTGCATAAAGTTTCATTCAGAGAGCCACAGTTTCAGTTATGCTACTTTCACTGTTCAAGCCAAATGATGGAGACTGAGTTCGGTACCCACAGTCCCATTACGGCGACCCACAATATCTTGATACCTTTTCTGTTGGAGACTCTGCCGCCACAGGTTTGGAGGGGAGGTCAGTTACTGGACGCGGTTTCCCTCCGTAGTCTTGGCGTGGAACCAAAGTCGAGTCCTTCTTCTCACCCGCGGTCTGTGTGAACGGTCGCATCAGGTTCAGGAAAGCCAAAGTAGGACTGGTCGGCAGAAGTATTTAAAGTTGTCCGACTTTTCCACTGCTGTCATTCCATGTGACGTTGTCTCTCGGTGAGAGGCCTTGTCCATCAGCCATAGCAGCCAACGGTGGCTCCATTCATGCCTAATTCACTGCCTACAAAATGACTTGATGGTCACCGTTATGTGTCCAGCCCACCACGAGGCGTCCGGAAGGCCTTCCAGCCTTAATCCCCCCGAGCTCCATCTAAGTCCGTGTCCACCCCCACCATCTGGGGACTGATGGTGACCTGTAGAACTGACCTTTCACCAATATTCAATGCTAGTAGACTTCCTTACCCCTAATACATGAAATGATTACATCCTCGAATGGGGCTAATTCACTAATAACATGACTAGATAAAGGATGTCTAGAATTCATAGAACCCTGAATATTTCTTCCAGCACCAGATAGTAGAAAGTGGTTTTGCTGATGGGACGTCATTGCTCTGCTTGTGTGTGTGTGTGTTGCTGTTCTTCACGGCTGTGTTTAGAGTCTATTATTATTTAGTGGTCTCATTGTCATCTGCTAGAGCCCACAGGCCATGTGCCAGCAGGCCGACCCCTGGAGGAGGAAGACCCAAACCCGCGCCCAAACCCAAACCTCAGGTGCCGCAGTGTAAAGCTCTGTACGCCTATGACGCTCAGGACACGGACGAGCTGAGCTTCAACGGGGACGACGTCATCGACATCATTAAGGAGGGTGAGCTTTGGGACTCCTCCTCAAAAGAAAACTGCTCACGTTCATTGAAGTGCATCTGAAAAATATGGATTCACTGGACTGGTTGTGAGCGGAGCACTAATCCATCTCCTCTCTTTTGATCAGATGCATCGGGCTGGTGGACGGGAAGACTCCGGGGAAAGCAGGGCCTGTTCCCCAACAACTACGTCACCAAGATCTAGACAAACTTCTCTTCGTGTCGTCTTTTCTTCCCAAGCACCCGAGGAGGAACAAGCATCTCTACTGACCCTCTCAAAGGACGGGATGGAGGTTTGACACACCAACATGACACATTGTGGTGAGGAACTCGGCTTCTCCTCACTCCCATTGACGGCCGTGGGGAAGAAACTCGAGTCCACACGACCCAAAGATCTCCAGCTCCGAAACCTAGAAGACTGTCCGACACCGCAGCTCCTTTTGAGTACTGAACAAACTTATTTATTGTATTTATGGCTTTCTACTCTTTCCTTTAACCATCGGTTTGGCCTCGCCAAGGTTTGGAGCAAAACTATTTTGAAGTGTTGAAATGAAGAATCCATAATCTCTGGGACCAGGCTGGGATTTTATAAGCATATTTTATTCCTCGATGAAAACTTGACCGCACGACTCAAAGGTGGCTGTGAAGAAGTCACCGTCGGCGTCATGGAGCTAAACTGTCTCGTGTGGTTCAGTATAGCAGTGGCCTCTCATGCTGCTTGACAGAAAAGACGGTAGCAGGTCTATTTATTCTGACGAGATGAAGGCTGATCAAATGGAGTGGACCAATCATGGTTCATGACACGGTTGTTTTTTTAGTTGGATTTTAAGAAGTTCTTTGAAAGCGTACTGCAACAGAACAGTTTAAAGACCCCAAATAGTGTAGATTAGTCGATCCGTCTGTTCAACAGATGCAGCTTTTATAAACCGCTAAGTTCTGTTGCTACTCGCTGCAAAGCCCCATTTGATGATTTCTATGTTTTGATACATCACACTGTCTACAGAGAGGACAGACGGAGGGTTTTCACCAGAGAAGGGAATCGGTTCATGTGGACGTAAAGTTTTTTGACAGAGACGTCTCGTCACTCTTACAGGAGACATCTTCAGTCTGAGCTGACTGAAGCACCCCCCCCCAATAGACAACACAGCTGTTTTAACAGCCAAAACCAATGATGTGGTCAACTGGAAGCTGCTCATTGGCTGGACATTCAGTGGTCATGAGGACTATTCACAGAGGACTGGGGAATAGGATCAATCACAGCATTGTCACATGATGACACATGGACTCTCAGACCCCCACCTTTGTTCAGGATGGTGGTTCCCTCTTCACATAGAAGGTCTTTAACCCCCCTTTTAAACCAGCGTTCCTCCCTATCAAGGAGGTGAACATCCTCATCTTTGACAGAGTGTCCACTGGTCTGTAGATGGTGGAGACTGTCCTGGCCTGACGTGTTGGCTCTCCTGTGTTGGCCCATCCTCTTGGCCAGCGTCTGTCTGGTCTCCATGATGGACAAGCCACTGTAGTCCTCCATCATTAACACCAGACACTATGTTCATAAAAAAGGTGACTCAGTTCAGATGAGAAGTTTATTCTGAATAACTTCTCATCCAGTTAAACGGAGTCACCTTATTTACAATACAATACAATACAATACAGTCATTTAGCAGACGCTTTTGTCCAAAGCGACGTACAAAAAATGTGCTGCTGGAAGGAAAGAAGAAAGTAAGCCTGTCCTTTAGACCTTAATCTTGTCAGCGGATCTCTATATATTCTCATCCTAAGGGTTAGAACTAGCAAATGCTGCTTGGAAGAGATGAGTCTTGAGCTTCCGGCGGAAGGTGGACAGTGTCTCCGATGTCGTGATACTTGCGTTTAGGATTCCCTTACCTGGATTGTACACTACATTATTATATGGACACACACTAGATTGCTCTGTTAGTGCCGGGGGACTCGATCCTCGGGAGGAAACCATTTCCAGTACAGCGTGTTTTGGGCGTTTGAAAGCAACTGGGAAGTGATGTTTGGAAAATATGCGTCCCAACTGTTCTGAAACTCCGGCCCCGTAACTCACTGCTAGTTTACACTTAGGCAGTTGTCGTCCTTCTGCTCTCTCCCATTGGCTGGTCCACTGTTGGAGAGTCTTCCTGGCTTTGACCAGTGCACCGTTGGGATATCTACACTTGGCCATGGGGTCTTTAAAGAAGGACTTCTCACCCCGGGGACGTTGTCGGGCAGCTCGGTGGTACAGAGTCCTGATCACTCCTACTTTGTGCTCCGTTGGGTGATGGGAGTCGAACCTTAAGTACTGATCAGTTTGTGTGGGTTGACAGTAAACAACACTCGCACATCCCCCATCACCAATTCTAATTTCCGCCTGAGAAGGTCAACTTGTCACGTTTCACATCCTCCCCAGTGAACCTGATGGGGTTGATTAGATGTGGAACTCCCTGAGATTTAGTTTTGACCCAGCTGTCATCCCCACATCTGAACCGACGGCTAGGAGGTGTCCCTGGGTGGGATATCGGAGCCTCTTTTCCACTTCCTCCATATCCAGGTTGGCCCGTGAAGGTGAAACGGGGGAGCCCATAGTACACCCAAGCTTCTGTCTCTAGCACGGCCCCTGTTGAAAGTCCATCCTTGCTTTTGGTCGTTATACAGCCGTGTTGCTCATAAGGGTGGGAATGGCTGCAGTCAGGTCAGGCGGAAGACGCCCCCTGTTGGAGTGATGAAACATTTCAATAAATGCTGTAACCAGATGAACCGAGGGTCATAATCAGTCCCCGTGTTATGGGCTGGACACAGACTTGGATGGAGCCTGGGGTTTAAGGCTCGATTCCCTTCCTGATGCACCATGGTGGGTTTGAACCCCCCAAAATCTGCCTATCCAGATGAACTGATTCCACATTTGTGTGATTTCCTTCCGTGGATCATTGAGCATGAAGACCGTGTCTTGTCTGTGATAAATGAGCACTTTACTGGAAAAGGTACTACCTTTTACACACAGAGGCCATCGCTTTGTTCACGCCACACCTGCTAAAGCGGCTTATGAAGGACGGACCAGTAAAGCAGGACGTGGGCCTGGTCTCTGAGGAGAATAACGTGTTTGCGTGAATTTAGAGTCGGTCTATGTACATTGGTTGACGTGTAGGAGCAAGTCTGTTGTTGGCTACTAGTAAAGTATGTGTTCATCGTGTAGTTTCCCTGCAGGAGCCTTGTATTCTATTTTAATCTGCTTTGGGTTGTGATGGAGGGGGGAGGGGCGGGGGTTCTGTTCAGGGTTTAAAAGTCAGATGCCTGACGCAGGTCATCATCACTACGAGGTGACTGGGTTTTGTTTTGAGTTCTAGTTTCCCACCGACCAGAAGAACGACCCCTCTGTGGACTTTCTCCCCCTCGGCATCACACCTTCCTTTTGCTTTGGCCCTGGTTTGTCTGTAGTCTTTATTTTGCACTGCTTTTGCAATACTTACACATTCCTTGGTAATAGCTTTTCAAGACGAATAGCCACCATGTGTTGTGGTGGCAGAGCTGCTGGGACCTCTGTTGTAGAGCTTGATACCATCAGAAGACAGAGTTGGGTCTTAGATGGGTCCAGTCATCTTTGTGCAATATAAGAAGATACCAGACAAGCTTCTTTTAATAAAGGATGTTATCCACGTCACGCACTCGTGTGTCTTATTGCGATGAGACCAAAAGTGTGTCGTCACTCGGCCTCCTGTTTTCAGCAGGTGGAGTTTCCAAAAGGCGTTTGTGGGATTTCCCTCGGATTGTTTTCAGACTGGCAGAAAATACATTCTGATTTGTCGGTCTCGAGTTGGAAGAAGATTTTTCTCACCCGTCATTATTCATGAGATACAACGAAATCCGTTTTGTGCATTCAACCCATCCTCTTGTACAGGAGCATGGAGCCGTCAGGGGTTCCGAGTCCGGCTCCAGAACTCTTTAGCACGCTTTGAGCAGGGACCATAGATAAAACCATCAATCCTCTGGTTACTAAACCAGCGGCTGGCGGCCTTCTGTGGTCACTGGACCACCGGTCACGTGTTCCGTCTGACGGACCACCTTCATTAATCGACCACCTTCACTTGAGATCGTTATTTTGAAGATGCAGGGGAAAAAGTGTAAAAACAATTTTTATGAATTAATGTAAAATAACACATGACCATTATTTGTTTTCATACTGGACTGACTGGTTTCTGCTCTGGTGTTCCTAAAGGAAATGATTCCCTTATCAGTCCCACAAGGGGAAATGTGGAGTTCTCTGCATTTTTGACCCAACCTATATTGTATAGGAGCAGTGAGCTGCCAACATATGGTGCTCAGGGAGCAGTTAGGGGTTCAGTGTCTTGCTCAAGGACACCTCGACATGCTGTATGCAGGACCGGGGATCGAACCTGCAACCTTCTGATTGCCAGGCGACTGCTCTACCCACTGAGCTATGCCGCCCCTTCCTGTTGCTTTACATGTGCCCCTGTTGTTGTGCATCTTTACTTTCTTCAGTCTTTATCTCAAGTTTGTGTAATGGAGCCAAAGAATTTCAATAGAAGTGAAAACACACGTCTTGAATCTTCAGTAATGATGAGAGAGATCCTGTTTGACGATGAGTCCCCATGCTGTGGGGTTGGACATCATGATGATGATGATGATGATGATGATGATGATGATGATTATAATAATGGGCCAAATGAAATACTTGTGAAATTTTGAAAATGGAAATCTAGACACCTGCAGTTTTTTCCCAACAGACTTTGAGCACAGGGCGTCAAGTCGGTTTTACTTGTATAGCCCATTATGACCAGTTCAACGTGTCCCTCAGTGGACTTTCTAGTAACAGTTGTGTTACTGGAAAGCATCACTCTTTCAATGACCTTGACATGACTCACATGACCGAGACATGGAAGTCATAAAACTAACTTTTAGTCTCGCTTGCTTGTGAGTTAAGCGGAGCACAGCAGGCCGGTGGGTCTGGGACACCATTTATTCCTGGTGGTGATTTTTTTCTTTTTAAATATGAAGAATGACAGCCCCACGTGTCCTGTGTAGTTTGGTGTGGACACAGTTCCATGACTCCAACATGTTCACAGCACCCAGAGTTTGAATCAGTAAAGTGTCTGCAAATCGAAGGTGGACGACTTTGTTCTTTTTCAAGCCAAGCAGCATTCCTTCAACACCCCCCCCCAGAAAACAAAAAGTAAATCTGAACTTCCAGACTGAAATGAAGGAGAGGACACAGGAAGAAGAGTTATCCGAGTTTATTTAGATTATTTTTTAAAACTAATATAAATCCCACAGAACATGTTTCTGGTTCCATTAAGTCAATGAATGCATGGATATCTGCTGTAAGTACTACATTCCAACACTCCAAACTAAATGTTAGGGCTTGTTTCCTCACTAACCATCGATCCGATTGGAAACCAGCAAATTCACTTCTGCACCCTTGTCGGTTTCTCTCTTGTGCAAGTATACGCAGGTGAATAGTCAAGAATATTATTGTGAGCAGTCTTGGCCTTGCAGCAGGACCAGTAAACTGCTGCAGAACACAACCAGAGACGTAAACGTGTGGATCAAAAGTTAATCTGCATCATAAGATCAAAACTTAAGTAAATGATTCCCAACGGAGCCGCGGACCTCCCTCAGCGCCAAGAAACCAGGATTCGGTTCAAACCTGGGGCGGCACTGATGCCAGGACACCTATCGATACGACGAGGTCCCCCTGGTGGCAGGTTCCTGTGACACCGGTTAAAAACCCCATCCCCACCACCTCCCCCTGCTAAACATCTCTGACCAAAGGGTGAGTCCCTGCAAAACACCAACCAGACTCTCAGCAGACGTCAACAGTCGCCGGGTTAAAAGAAGAACAGTCAAGAGACAGATGTGACATTCATTTTCTTTTTTCTCTCTAGAATACTTGAGATGAGAGTTTTAATTGCATTAAGTTGAATGAATGTGCAGGAGGGAAGTGTAACGGCAGCCAAGCATGTGCATATTTGGGGAGTGAGGTGAACGTCAGAGCTTAATCCACTCTAGAATACTGGGGATGCACTAGTACAGCAGCTGATCTGTTAAACGATACTTTCCTAGTCAGGAATGTCTGGATTCACTTAAAAAACGGCTTTCACTAACAACCCACATCTTCTAAACATTAACTAATCAATACAATGGTTGGTAAAATGAATCCTGCAATGTTTTTTAACACGGAGGTTGACATTCTATTCCAGTAAAGCAAGGCATTAGGTTAACAGAAATGCTTCTTCACCAGAGCAGCTCTCCTCACCTGCAAATGGCCAGACCGCCTCGGGCGAGCCTGCGTTATATGTGCAAAGAAACGCATTGCAAGGAAACATGCGTAAAAACCAGAAAACCAAACGATGACACTTAAGGAAACGATCAAAAGCTACATAAAAGCTTCATAAATACAATAAAATTTCCAATCCTTAATGGAGAACTCTAACTGTGGTACTAAGGTGGTAGCTGGCACTCTGTCAGGAGTATTGAGTTTATTTCTTCTTGGAGGAGCGGCGCAAGTATTATTCATGCCATCTTTGGTTGACTGCAGTACTGAAGAGAAAATTAAAATGGTTACCGACAAAAAGAACATTTTGACAAAAGGGCTCATTAGAAAAACAGCATCAACTTTCAGCAGACAGCTGTGCCTCGATGTCCACTCTGCAAATGGGGCACTTCTTATTGGTGAGGAGCCACTGGTCCACACACAGCTGATGGAAGAGGTGCATACATGGTAGGCGCCTAGTTGAAGGGACACAGAGGAGAGCAGAAAGAAGACGTCAAAGATTCGTGTCTGTGTGTCGAACACGGCCGCTTTCTACCCCACAGAGGCCGAATAGTGGGTTCCTGCTTCACGTCTCAACCTCCTCAATGCTTTTTCTACTCCGAACTAAAAGCCAGTCACCAGACTGGAGAGACCACAGCATGTTAAACTCCTCCAAATGCTTTTCAGCAAATGATGAAGAATAACACCCACGAATAGTTTCCTGGTGAAAATAAAGACTAGAAATTATAGAACGGTTATTCTTTCATGTGTAAAAGGAGCTGGTTTAGTAGGGTTTCTGGACCTCACACAGACATCGCTCAAGGTTTAATGTAGTTTTGTCCTGAAAGGTACTTTTGTCAATACTTGTACAATTCTGTAAAAAAAAAATTGAATAAAACACCTACAAAGCTATGAATTTTTTCAAAATCATACAAAATGCTGCAATTAAAAAATGTTTTGATAGATAAAGTAATTGGTGTCAAACACAGACTTCGGTGCTTACTGTGCACAAAGCCTGAAGAAACTGCTCTGCTCACTTCTAATATGGAGCCGTTTTAACTTGTATGTATGTCTCATCCTTCAGTTGTATTTCATCTGCCCATCGGCCTTCAGAAAGGGCACCTACGTCAATCCAGCCTCTCCACTTGAACACAACTCTAAACTGTTAAAAAGTCAGGAAGAGAGCAGAGGCGGCGGTTTTTACCTGACGTCCTCCCCTTCCTCCAGTATAGACAGACAGATGGTACATTTCTCCTCAGTGTCTTCATCCGCACCCTCATCATCTTCTTGCTTGCCGTGCAGCTTCCTCTGCAAATGAGAATAAAAACAACGACAGACATCGTAACTCTGTCTGGATGCTTGACGTCCAACAGCAGATATATATATTAGATTTGAGGATTCACTCTAAAGCATTTCTAATATTTTCCATGAGACTTTAATCAAACTGTATATGATGTCCTATGGGGGCTGTTGTGTATAGAGGAAGCATTTCAACACAAACACACACACACACACAAAAGTTATCATTACTATCGTCCTTTATGGACAGAGAGAACCGTCATTTTGTCCTGGCAACAGAAAACTTGGTCTGTTGTCTCCACAGGACAGAACTAAATTATGATTCTACAGCCGAATTCCCTGGGGGCCCAAAGCTAACAGCAACATCTACTGTACAGAGCAGAGACATGTTTCCAAATTGATTTGTTCATTTTTATTTCTCACCGATTCTGGGGTTGGGTGCATATTTTTCCCAATAGATGCCCATGCTTCGGGGGTTAACTGTTGGTCAATGTCTCTCTCCAACACCTTCTGTATTGGGCGGCAGGGTATTAGATTGCTTATTTAGATACATAATTTTTCCCCTCACAATGGTGTCACAGCTCCTATCTACGATAAAGGACAGTAGTTTTGCTGAATGCTGGCAGTACAAAAGTGTTTTTGAATGAGCATGATATCCCAGTGAGCCCTCTGTCCCAGTGTAAACGACAGACATGCAGAAACAAATGTATTTTCAAAGCCAGATATGGATATTAATCTAGGTCCTCTCCCCCGCCCCTGCTAGGAGTAGTTACCTTTTTGTACTTGTGTGGGTAAGTGCACCTCTCTATTGTTCCCTGGGACGCTCCGCGGTTCACAGTCCCCAGTCTCTCCTCTAGATGGAGCAGATCCTAAATGGAAAAGAGGACAGGCTCACAACTGGACGCAAAGACAAACCTGCAAAACTGAGTGTGCATGGAGGATTTTGGAGAATATGCAGGTGCTCCTGCCTGGCATTGAGCTGCTTTAAACCTGGACAAATCACTTGACATCCATCTTGGCTCTATCAACAGACAGAACTAGAGTTGTAATCTGTGTTCTTATGTATGTGAGTGTACTGCTGAACAGGAAAAATAAATCCTTTGCAAAGGTCGAGACGTTTGTATCTCTATCTGTCCCTGACTTGTCCAGGCTGCACTGTTCACAAATGACGACTCGGACTTTCCATCAACCGTGCAGCACTCTCCTCCTCTTCAGATCAGCACCAGAACAGCATCATGGCTCACATGGTGAGGAATGGACCTGACTGATGAAGTTTCTCTTCTGGGAAGGATACAAACACAGCAGCAGGTAACTCACATGTACTGATCCTAAACTTACCTCATAGGTTCTTCCAAAGCCAGTCATTCGGGATGAGATGTACCGAATATGCGGGTAGGTCACTTCAGATATGCCAGTGTGCTGAGGGAAGAGGCACAAGGATTTAGAAAATTAAAGGTGCTGCAATCAAATTGGTTCTACTATAAAACAAGTACAGAAATAAAATAGTCACAGAAATCATATTGATTTTAACACACGATTCTTAAGAGCATATTCACATTAGATGGGAAATGTTCTTTTCCCAGACCTTAACACTTTAACGACATTTGAGGTGACTGGGCAATATAATTGCTAGCTGGCTATGTGTCATCATAGCTCGGCTTTTTAAAAAATCAGTATTTATGAATGTCAGATGTTTATTGACAGGAGGTCCACAGTAAACTGGATTGTGTAAGGCTGTAGTCAACTTAAAAATGCCGTTCTATAACACATTTTTTGTGTCCACTTTTGTGAGAGCTCTACAACAGATGAATCCTATGATGCTCTGAATACACGCTGTTCCATGAGAGTCAAAAGCTGCACTGTGGCCTTCTGCCTTACGTGTTCATCAAAACCTCCATGTGCACCTTGGGAGTCCCAGTGAAGGTCCCGGCGAGTGATCTTAAAAAGATGATTTCCACTGGATGAGGTGACTACTGGCCCACTAAGAATCACTGCTAGTAAATGTTGAAGGCACTTAACTGCAGCTACAGCCACTTAACTGCTCGACCATCGCCCCCTTTGTTGGCGCTTTGGAAACAGGAAGTTTGAAAACAGCAACGGTACTCTGACTTCAGGAGTTTGGAAGTGAATAAGATGAACTCTGAACACTTGAAGGCTCCATTTTACGCAGAGATGACTCTGGATCCAGTTACAGGATCTGGAAACTGTCAACTAATTGTGTGTGCATTGACGATCTCAAGACTTCCAGATCTGTTGAGTGCAACCTTGCAACGCTTGATGAGCCACCATTAATTGATAATGTATTATTCATGTAGCTCACCAAGCCATCCTTGAAATAAGAGATATGATAAATAAGGGTCTATCATCATTAATCTACACCAGACCACCAGAGATAAATGAAACCAAATGAAAATGGTTCTTCCTCATTAATGCTAATGCATGCATGTGTGCACAGTCTTCACTCACCATGAAGGGGATGGGGAAGTGGTGCAGCCGAGGGGGAGGGTGGTAGTGAGTCAGGTGGGGGTGGAGGTGCGCTGATGGGTATGATGTCACAGTAACTCCAGCTTCAATGCCCAGCTCCCTGTGGAGAGAATAAAAGAAGACCGGTCAGTCCCTATCGAGCGGTCCTTCCTCCTGACCGCAGCTGAAAATAACACATTGACTCTCTCATCTCTGACACTAACCAGGCTGTCCGCTGCTCTGGCTGCCGAGGGTGGGAAGACATGGTCTGGGGCACGTGGATGTGATGCCCATGACCGTAGTTGGGGTGCATTCTGTGGGGGTGCGGGGGAGGGCGCTCATGTGCCCGTCTACAAAGAGATAAGAGCACAGATCAGACAATGTTTTATTTCGTGAGCCTCGCCGGTAATCACAACCAGCAAAGTAATGATGCCTGCACTCACGTGGGGTGCTGCATCATCCTGCGTCGCTGGACTTCCATCCTCTGCAGCATATCGTGCTGATGCAGCCTCTGCACCGATGGCCCCAGTGGTGGCATGTGGTGCGGCAGCGTCTGGTGATCAGTAGGCAGGTGTTGAGCCAGTGGGGCACTGGTGCCTGAGAGGTGATGGGCAGGCAAGGGAGGGGGAGGGGCGGTAGGCACGTTGTGCCCCGAGGGGTGAGAGGCCAG
>OMLC01104121.1:3885-13898 GCA_900302585.1 Regalecus glesne | reverse complement strand
CACATACATGGTAGAGTACTGGCAAGCACGCATACAGGCATATACTGACACAGAAACCAGGTGCAGGGCAGAATGCTTATATTTAACTACAGTGTATTTAAATGCAACAGGCCTGCAGTATTCCAGGACCACTGCAGCCAGGAACCCAGAAATACCAATACTGACACTGTTGTACAAGTCGCATCAGCACTAAACAGGGCTTGCCACTATAGTACCAGATAAATCAGCACAAAAAATGTAGTAACTGTCTTTAGACCATCAACAGGTTCAAAATCCAGTTGCCACGATAACTCCTTGTTTGATGAAACAGGAATTCTTAACAGTGTTTTCCTCAAGGACACCTTGACACTCTTCTTTGCAGGTGCTGGAATTAATCCTGCTGCCTTTTGGTCATCAGACAACCTCTCTGACCACTCTACGGGGTGACAGAGCTCAGTGGGTAGAACGGTCGTCTGGCATTCGAAAGCTTGCAGGATCAAGTCCTGGTCCTGCATATACCATGTTGAGGTGTCCTTGAGCAATACACTAAACCCCTTACTGCTCTCTGAGCACTATATGTTAGCAGCTCACTGCTCCTATACAATAGGATGGGTTAAAATGTAGAGAAATCCAGTTTCCGCTTACGAGACTGATAAGGGAATTGTCATTATTATTGACCACTGAGCAAGGGAATACAGATCATACTATTGGATATCTATGCCCCTAACCTATAATGCATTATTCCTGGGTTAAAGCCATCAATTGTAGTTCCATGATGAACTGTTTTCCAATTGTTCCATGTTCTGACAGGAAAGACTGCTGAGATTTACCCAAATATATGAAATCAGTGACACGTGTAAAGTTTCATTTCATAAGAACAAGAATGGCACAGAAAAACAACCATCAAAACAGATTTGCATGTACTCATAAAAAAACATTATTTCCATCCAAATAGTTGAAAAGACATAGAAATGAAATGTGAGTGATTCCCTCAAATTATTTAATGTAGATAAAATATTTGCCTGTGCGGGGGTTGTGACAAGTTTTGATGAGAGATAGACAGAAAATGGGGGAGAGAGACATAGATGAAAAGAGAGAGTGTTTTCCAACCATAGTACAGTATAACCCTAGTACATAGTACAAATATAATAATCAAGCACTAAACAGTAATCATATCAACAGTTAGGACAGGGACAGGTAGAAAACTGAACATTAAATAAGGTAAAAATAGTTCAATCAGGTCCTCTAGACATATGTTTAAAACAAAAACATGAGTAGGTTTCAACATTCCACTGAATGTACAGATGGCCTGATTGAACTATTTTGACATTGTTGACTACCAGGATTATTGAGTCTGAAAAGATGTTTTGTTCTGAACATTAAATAATTGAATGAGTTAATGTCTTGATCCATGCTCATCAAAATCAACATCATCAACAGCCTTACTGAGTCCATCACGGATTACATCAATTTCTGTGTGGAAAACACTGTATCCACCAGGACCGTACGGTGGTTTTCTAACAACAAACCGTGGATCAATCCCGATATAAAGGCTCTCCATAAGGAGAAGAAGAGAGCCTTTAGGTCAGGATATAAGGAGGAGCTGAGGGCTGTGCAGAAGGAGCTGAGGAGAAAGATCAGAGAGGGCAAGAATGGCTACAAGAGGAAGATGGAGGAACAACTGCAGCAAAACAACATCAGAGGAGTTTGGAGAGGCCTGAAAACCATCTCTGGCCACAAAGGTTCAAAGTCCCAGACTGTGGGACCATAAGTGGGTGAACGATCTGAATCTATTCTACAATAGATTTGACCAGACACCCATTCCTCCCCCGCCCCAGTCCTCAATGCTGCAATCACCCTCATCTGCATGTCGATTGCATCGCTCCAGCCCCACCTCGCTTTATGCAATGAGCAGCTCACAGTCAACCCCCTCTGCTCATCTCATCATACCAACCCTTCCACCTCCATCCATACTCTCCAGCACACAACCCTGCCCCAACTTATCTCTCACAACATTCCAAGTGTGGAATCAGCGCAGGGAGGATCAAGGCAGGGAAATCTGCTGGTCCAGATGGCATCAGCTCCAGGCTCCTGAAGTCCTGTGCAGATCAGCTATGCAGAACTTTGGAATACATGTTCAACCTGAGCCTGAAGTTGGGGAGAGTTCCACTGCTATGGAAAACATCTTGCATGGTACCAGTGTCCAAGACTCCACACCCCAAGGATCTCAACAGCTACAGGCCGGTGGCACTAACATCACACATGATGAAGACCCTTGAGCGGCTGGTCCTTGGTCATCCCTGCCCCATGGTGAGCCCAGTGATGGACCCACTACAGTTTGCCTATCAACCTGGCATAGGAGTGGATGATGCTGTCATCTTCCTCCAACACTGAGCTCTGTCTCATCTGGAGAAGCCTGGGAGCACTGTGAGGATCATGTTCTTTGATTTCTCCAGTGCTTTTAACACCAAACAGTCTGTGGTGCTGGGGGACAAGCTGGAGCATACAGGGGTGGACCATCACCTCACAACCTGGATTCTGAACTACCTCACCAACCGCCCACAGTATGTGAGGACACCAGACTGTGTATCGGACTTGATTGTTTGTAGTGTGGGTGCCCCACAGGGAACTGTCCTGACCCCGTTCCTCTTCACCCTCTACACTGCAGACTTTTACCATAACTCACCCACTTGCCACCTACAGAAGTTCTCTGATGACTCTGCTATCGTCGGCATCATCACGGATGGGGATGACAGGGAGTACAGAGAGCTAATTCATAACTTTGTGGACTGGCGCCAGCAGAACCGCCTCCAGATCAATGCGGGTAAAACCAAGGAAATGGTGGTGGATTTTCGCAGGTGCAGGCACTCCCCTCTGAGACCGGTGAACATCCAGGGGATGGACATTGACATGGTGAGGTCCTACCAGTACCTGGGTGTTCACCTCAACAATAAACTGGACTGGACTGATCACTCAACACCACTACATAAGAAGGGCCAGAGCAGACCCTATCTGCTGAGAAGACTGAGGTATTTTTGAGAGCAGGGGTCACTCCTCAAGACATTTTACAACACGGTGGTGGCACCAGCCATCTTCTATGGAGTGGTCTGCTGGGGCAGCAGCATCTCAGCTGCGGACAGGAAGAGACTTAATAAGCTTGTCAAGAAAGCAAGCTCAGTTGTGGGATGCCCCCTCAACACTGTGGAGGTAGTGGGGCAAGGGAGGATGACGGCTAAGCTGTCATCCATGATGGGCAATAGTTCTCACCCCATGCAGGACTACATTGCTGGGCTAGTGTTCCTTCAGTGATAGGCTACTACATCCAAGGTGTTTGAAGGAGCGTTTCCGTAGGTATTTTCTTCCTGCAGCTGTCAGGCTCTTTAATCAGCACTGCTACCACAATAGAACAACCCCAAAACATGTACAGCAATAACCAACTACAACATACTGGGAAACTAACAATGTAATCTGTCTATCTGTCCATACTGTATATAATGTAAATATGTCCTACCCTGTTTCATCTTGTCTATACTACATGTTATTTCCTAGATGTGATATCTCTGTTACTGTGCTCTACACTGGCTGCTGTTACACCGCAATTTCCCCCAGTGGGACTAATAAAGGAATATTTTATCTTATCTTATCTTATTCTATGCTCAATAATCCAGGTAAGGCAATCCCAAAAAAGCGGTGAATCGGTTCAACTGGAACTCAGAAGTTTATTAAAAAAGATGTTTGTTGCTCAAACAAGTCAGATCTTCAGTCTGAGCAGATTGCAAGCATCCCTCCCCTTATAAACAGTGCATCGTTCCCATACCCCAATAGGCTGGGTTCATACGCAAGTTTGATCATTGACTGCAGTGGTAATGAGCACCATTCACAAAGGCTTGGGGAATATTTGCAATCATTGTAAGACGCTGACAGATGTACTCTCAGGCCACCACCCCTATTCAAAGACAGTTGTTCCCTCTTCACATAAATGGCCTCCTTGAACCCCCTTTCAAACCCTTTCAGCTCAGACTGAAGAAGTCAACGGGTGAGTGACGAAACGTTTCTTAATAAACTTCTGATCCAGTTGACCTGATTCACCTCTTTTTGTGACAGACACAGATACTTTGTTACACAAGCTTTGGCCTAGTTTCATGAAACTTGTGTTCATGATTGGCCCCATGTTCCTTTGTTTCATATCTGTTGTTTTTGCCAATATATGTCATTGATCCATCAATAATTGTTTTTTAAGGTAAATGATTACAAATTTGATCTGACCAAGAAAAATCTGGGGCAGTCAAATTAGGGGAAGTACTTTTGACCTGAGATAAACAAAAACAAAAAACAAAGCCATTTGGTATTAAGTATTAATACTAACCTGCTTATTAACCTCACCAATGTATCTTTATTCCGAAGATCAAGACAGCAGAGATCAAGCTAATGGCTTAACCAACATGATGACCTAGTGCTTTAAGATGTGAGTAACTATCATGTAGAACATCAAAATACACCATCATGACTTCAACAACCCATTTCACAGAAAGCATAATTGAATATGATGAGCATGCATTGATGCATGCTCAGTAATCCAGGAAAGGGAATCACAAAAAGAGGTGAATCGGTTCAACTGGAACTCAGAAGTTTATTCAAGTTTATAGTTTTGTTTTTTCTTTTGTTTTTGTTTTTGAATAAACTTCCGATTTCCAGTTGAACCGATTCACCTCTTTTATCATTTAATACATTTAAATGTACACATGAGGTGTTGTAAATTTTAAGCGTTACCAGTTCATATCAATATTTAAATCATTAAATGCACAGATATATTTGTAATTGGTCCACAGTGTTTCCCTACCTTTCGCCCAGTGAGCATTGCTGGGAAAGGATCCAGATAAGAATTTTAGGATGGATGGATGGATGGATGGATGGATGGATGCATGGATGGATGGATGGATGGATGGATGGATGGATGGATGGTTGGATGGATGTATATTGGTAATGGGATTACTCTAACAGCTGCATCTGCATGATTCTGTGTGGCCCATAGAAACAACCATTCTATGGCTGTCCTTGATCTCTTACATCCATTATTCTACACAAAGTACATAAAGTGACTTCTGTCACTTTAACCTAAAAGGGGAAAATATGTATTTCATTCAATGCTGATTTTGTGAGTTTTCCCCCTTACAAAGAAATGAATGGTCTATACTTTTCATGGTAGGTTTAGCTCAATAGTGAGAGACAGAATATTGAAAAATCCCAGAAATCCCAGTATATGATTTTAAACATTTATTTATGTTTTATTGAGGGAAATAAATATTCACCCCAATTACCAGCAAAAATTATGTCTCTCACAGAAAGATTATGTGTCCAGGAGTCATACAGATTAGTCCTCTTACTTAATGAGAACTCCTAATTAAGTACTCATTACCTGTATAAAAGACATCTGTCCACAGAATCAATCAATCCACCAGATTCCAACCTCTCCACAATGGTCAACGCCAAATAACTGTCTAAGGATATCAGGGACAAAATTGACGCCCTGTAAAAGATTGGGATGGGCTGCAAGACTATTGTTATGTAGCTTGGTGAGAAGGAGTCAACTGTAGGTGTGATGATTAGAAAATGGAAGAAACCTCAATTGACCATCAATCTTCTCGGTCTGGGGCTCGACGCAAGATCTCACTTGCGGAGTGAACCTGATCATGAAAAAGGGAAGAACCCAGAACTACATGGCAGGAGCTTGTTGATGATCTCAAGGCAGCTGGGACCACAGTCACCAAGGTGACCATTGGTAACACACTATGCCATAATGGATTGAAATCCCATGGGGCCCGCAAGGCCCCCCTGCTCAAGAAGGCATATGTCCAGGGCCCCTCTGAAGTTTAACAATGAGCACCTGGATTATTCAGAGGAGGTTTGGGAGAAAGTTTTGTGGTCAGATGAGACTAAAATCCAGTTCTTTAGCATCAACTTGACTTGCTGTGTTTAGAGGAAGAAAAAAGCTGACTTGGACCCCAAGAAAACAATCCCCACCATCAAGCATGGCAGTGGAAACATAATGCTTTGGGGCTGTTTCTCTGCTAAGGGGACAGGACGACTCCACCAGATCAAGGGGAAGATAAATGGGGCCATATAACAGGAAATCTTTGGTGAGAACCTCCTTCCCTCAGCCAGGACACGGAAAATGGCTCATGGATGGATGTTCCAGCATGACAATGATCCAAAACATATGATTAAGGCAACAAAGGAGTAGCTGAAGAAGAAGAGTGGCCTAGTCAGTCTCCAGACCTTAATCCTGTAGAGAATCTATGGAGGGAGCTGAAGCCTCAAGTTGCCAAGCAACAGCCTACAAACTTTAAAGATTTGGAGAGGCTCTGCAAAGAGGAATGGGCCAAAATACCTCCTGTGATCTGTTCAAACATATTGGCCAACTACAAGAAGTGTTTGGCCGCAATACTTGGCAAAAAGGGTTTCTCCACCAAGTACTGAGTAATGTTTTGCGTCCGTGTAGTCATGTATATATTTACTATTGCCCTAACATTTTCCCACACCATGTGGGAAACATCAACCATATTTGTAATGTATCAAAACTACTGAAATTTGTCTTGTTTGCAGACAATAAAAATATTTTTTTGTCCTTGGGAAAATTTGCAGCAGATTTTGAGGATAATCACTAAATAAATGAATACATTAAAATTGTTGGACAAAATGAAATTATCACTTAATCTGGCGAAAACAAAGATCATGCTGTTTGTAAAGCGTAACACAAATGTGCGGGTAAATCGGATGATAAACAATAGAGAGAGTTCATGAGAACAAGTTTCTTGGAGTGATCATGGACCACAAAATAAGCTCGAAACCCCATGTAAACCATATCTAAGCTAAACTGGCAAAATGCACTGGAATTTTAGGGAAAACAAAACATATGCGGGATCATAAATCATTACACACTTTATACTGTTCACTGACTTTACTCTATTAGTCTTACTGTTTGGCAGTCTAGGGAAATAACTACTAATGCACCCTAAAACCAATATACATATTAAATAAAAGAGCAATAAGGGTTATTAACAAGGTTGGATATACAGAACACACAAATCCACACACATCAAATCAAACACATTGAAATTTATGCATCTGGTCAAATTTAAAACATCACAAATCATGTGAAGCCAGATATTACCTATTGCCAAATATACAGGGAATGTTCAGGGAAAGAGAAGGTGGATATACACTGAGAGGAGAGCTAGACTTTAGATGAAAAGAAGTGCTCTTACGTGACACAAAACTAGGAGACATTTCTGAAATACTGGACACGGCAGATACTCCAGACATAGAAGCACCAAATGGGGAGAACATACTATATGCAGGCTGGGTAGAGATAACTTTCAGACTAGCTTCAGGAAGCACACCTACCACAGGAGTTATTATCCCCACACTTGAAATGAAGGGTAATAAGCTTGTTAGACTGATAATTGGTGCTATGTTATTGAGCTCATTATAGAAAACAAATTGAAACAGTCTAATGCTACTGACAAGGAATGACTAGGTTATACAGTGAGGGCTGTGTTTCCTGATCTCAAACCGAATCAAGCACAAGCATTTGTAGAACAAGTAGGTACTGAACAAACAAATGAGCATGTTGTAAAGACAAAGAAGGAAAGGATCAACATACCCAAACTCACATCTGTCTGAGTTGAGTGCCATGTGCATATTTACTCACTACATGAAGATATCACAGTGATCTTCGAGGCCAATGTTAATCCCCGCTGGACAGAGGGACTCAAATTCTGCGATGCACTCATAAGAGTGAGCAAAGGTGGTAAACCATCTATTACAATAAGTGTGCAAAACCCAACAGACCATGGTATACTGACAGCAAGGTAAACTGTGATCAAGGCTGTTCGGCCTATTCAGGCAGTTTACCCACCCTCCATACTAGAGGGATCCTACCCTTCACCTCAAGTTACAATTAAGTACTTCAGCCAAAGACAATCCAACTACTAAGGATGTATGCGACCCACCTGTGGATCTGGGCCACTTCAATGAGCTAGAGAGAGAGATAGTTCACAAAATGCTGAGAAAGGAGTCTGCCTCTTTCTCAAAAACAGATAGTGATACTGGTTATATAGAAAAAAAGTTAACCTGGCATAATGCTTAAGGACATGAAACCTGTCACTAAGATGTAGCTCTCTGGCCCCAAGCCGCTGTACCCTGAAATGAAAGACTACCCACATGACCTCATTGCAGAGGGCTGGCTGGAGAAGTCTTCTTCACTGTATGCATCACTAGTTGTCTGTGTTTGAAAAAAAGGATAGGAGTCCACAAATTTTTATTGACCTTCACTAAGTGAACAAAAGACTCTCCCTGACCACCACCTTACTCCGAGAGTGCAGGACATCATAGATGGTGTGGGAGGAAACTCCTGGTTCTCACTCTTAGATCAAAGAAAAGCACACTGTCAGAAAGCAGACCCTTGAACGATTTTGTGACTCTGTGAGGTCTCTATGAATGGATCTTAATTACATCCGGCCTGATATATGCTCCAGTTGCCTTCCAGCACTACATGAAGGAATGTCCAGAAGTTGTTTTTGGGATGCGATCTTTATTCCATATTTTGATGACACCATGGTCTTCAGTAAGTAACTTGAAGATCACGTGGATGATGTGAGAACAGTGGTACAGTGACTACGGCAGCACGGGATAAAGCTAAAACCCAGTAAATGTGAAGTGTTCAAAAAGGAAGTCCGATACCTCAGGTGGATTGTATCTGTGGAGGGTAGTAACTTGAACCCGGCTGTTACTCTGGCATTGAGAGCTTTAAAGGCCAATGACTGTGAATGAGCTGAGGGTTGTCATTGGGCTACTGAGCTACTACTGACAGTACATTACAGACTTCTCCCGGATAGAGGAACTTCTCTATGCTCTGCTTGAAGTGGAACTGGGAACAAATTAATTTCAGGGGCATCTCACTCCTGTCACCAACCAGCAAAGTCATCACTGATGTCCTCATAAACCAGCTGCTACCACTGGCTGAGGAAGTATTCTCAGGATCTCATTTCAATCCATCCAGAAGTATAGCAGGCGTAATATTTACAGCTTACCAACTCCAGGAAAAAAACCATGAACAAAGGCAGCCTTTGCATATCGCTTTCATAGACCTGACAAAGGCCTTTGAATCAGTTGACTGCCAGGCTCTGTGAAGCATAAAATCAAGTTACGGCCGCTCTGACAAATACAACCGAATATTGGGGCTTCTACATGGTGCCATATCAGTTAGTGCTCACCAACAGCAGGTCTGACTCAGCCTTCCACTGTGGAAACAGGGGTCAATCAGGGATGCATCATCGCACTCACCCTTTTTTGCTATCTTTATTGCTGCCATACTGCACATCATTAGCATAAAGCTAGAACAATACCACCACAGATCCTTATGAAAGGTCCTGAGGATCAGCTGGACAAACAGACATACCAAAACACATCTCCCCAAACAGATCCTATACTCTCAGTTCAAGGAAGGTCAACTAAGTCACAGCAGGCAAAGAAAACCTTTCAAGGACAATTAAAGGCCAACCTGAAGAAATTCAACATCACATCAAGTAACTGGATACACATTTTGCAGGATAGGCACTCCCAGAAAACATCCATGCATAAAGAAGCTGCACATCATGAAATTGAAGTCCAGTTTAATGCAGACAAAGTTATAGTGCCACAAGGAGAGAAAGAAAAAGGGTTGACCACCACCACCACCACCAACCACCACCGCTTTCCCCTGTATCCACACTGCAGCAGAGTTTGTGGATCACAGAGTTGCCTCAACAGCCATCTGAAAACCCACAAATAGACAAATATATGAGAGGACAGTCATTCCCACCGCAGATGACTATGATGATGGTGAAGAAGAAGAAGAGGATGATGATAATGATGATGATGATGATGATGATGATGATGATGATGATGATGATGATGATGACAATTATGAGTATTGATGTAAAATGAAATACTGCTTTGCATTGTTACCCATTTGAGTTGACTCTATGGACAAT
>OMLC01104120.1:0-15774 GCA_900302585.1 Regalecus glesne | reverse complement strand
CTGTCCAGGCCAAGCACGAGTAGGAGAATCAAACTGTTCCTATACCTGAGAATGTTCTTCATGTTTTAGTTATTGAACAATTCAAATGATTGTACTTGTAGAGCCAAAGTGATAATAAACATTTCTAATCCACCTACAGCAGCCTTATGCTGTGTGTGGACCATGGGCTCATACCTCGAGACCTCTGAGCTTTCCACTGTGTGGCCAGTCAGGCCATAGTTGCAGTAGGCAGCATCATTTTGCCACTACCTGTCACTCGTCTCCGGCCAGGTCAGAAGGCTGTGCCTCCAAGCCCAGTTCACCATCTGAACTCAGGACCGGTGCAAATCCTGCACAGTCCACCTCCAAGACATGTGAATCCCTCTGCTTTAGGACACTGGTGTCAGTGTGTCTCTCCTAAATGTGGATATCTGCTGTCAACTTTACAGATCAATGACACTGTCCCCATCCTCTGCTGCCTTCTGTGGCTATGGCAACGCCAGAATGGATCTAGTCGGCTCTCCGAAGGACTGATTGCTATGGAACCAGGAATCCTGCTATGGAACCGCTGTAGGGTCCGTCTCATGGGCCTGGACCTGTTCTGTAATCTGGGGTTGTAACTCTTGGATGCTGGAGAGTTCAGCAATCCTGACTGTTGCCAGGCCATGGCAGCAAAGAAGGCCTCTCGAAGGTCTTGGCTGCCTACGTGTCTGCCTTCACCCATCAATCTCCTCAACCCGTCCATTAAACCAGTCATCCTGGACTACAGCCACATCCCACTGACTCTGCATGCCAGCCTCTTGGCCGAGCTACGGCGGATGCTAGAAGCTAGCATCGCTGAGCCAGTGGATGCTTCCCCCTGGGTCTCCAACCTGCTGGTGGTGGTGAAGAAGTCGGGGGGCCTGTGTGTCTATCAATCTAGTGAATAAGGCGGTGATCTCTGACAGCTTTCCACGACCCACCTCGGAATGATTCACAGCTCAAATCTACGGCACTGTGGCGTTCTCCAAGCTCGACCTCAGGCGAGGATATTCGGGCATGCCCAGCAGCAGAAATCTCACAGCCACTAGGACATAGGCAGGAGAGTTTCACTACACCCTGATGCCTTCGGCCTCCGCTCCGCCCGCAGCCGCTTCCAGAAGGTCATGGTGTCTGTGTTGGCTGGCATACAAGGCCTGGCCGTATATTTGGGAGATGTAATTGCAAATGAGCCCACCGCTGTAATCTACGAGGAGGGACTCAACAGGGTCTTCACAGCCCCAGCCAACCATAAACCAACTCTCGATGCTGAAAAATGGGCAGTCTCTGTGCCAGCCGTGGAGTTCGTGGAGTTCTGGCAGGTGGCGTAACTCAATTTCAATCCAACATGGACACATTTCAACACATCCCTGAGCCCAGCTCAGCCGCTCAGGTCGCCTCCTCCTGGTCATGACAGGCTACTACCTGCTAGTCCCTCCCTCAGTACTCTGCCCCCACGGCCCTCCTGGGCCAGCTGCGGCAGAAAGGACGAGCCATGGGTGTGGTGTCAGGAATGAGGCGATGCTGTGTGTCGTCCCCCCCCCCGAATGCAAATCAAAATACAGAATCAGATGAAGCAACATTTACACTCCTCAAAACGAGCTGGTGTGCCAGACATCACAATCTCGGCATGGTTCAGGGTCAGAAGGCCCCACCAGGACAATAAACCGGCCTCTCCTCTCGTCAGCTGGCCCCAGCCACCCACCTCCTCGACAGCGGCACTGCGTCCCATTCCAACCGCCCCTGAACGGCGCCCGCTCTGCCACGCACAGCTACCGACAGCCCCCGAGCCGTACCCCCAGTGAGGCTGGATACCCCGGTGCCTCAGGCTGCCCCTCCACAGGCCCCGGACAACCTTTGACCTCAGCCTGCTCAGCATCATGCCTCCCTGTGACCTGCTCCCACACGAGCATGTCCCGGCCACCTAAAGAACTTCATGATAACATTTCATCTCTGAAATCCTGGGGGGGGGTTCGAGGGGGGGTCACTGTGGGTCATCAGTACTACATCAACTTATAGTTAGATTGTGCTGCAGTGTTTGTGCTGTGTCTTAGTGAGGGACATTGACTTGTGCTGCTCTGACTGTGTCGCGGATGCTCAACGGACGATGTGCCGATGCCGCTGAGATCCATTCAAAACACAACAACGTGCTCCTAGGATACAAACGACCACGGCCCCTTACTCAGCTGGCTGTGAACGCCCTTCAGAACGCCTGTCTCTCTAAATCCACAAATCAGAGTTAGCTTTGCTGTAAGCATGTTCAATGCCTCCCAGCACCGGTCAATCACCAACTAATGAACACGCTAGGCCCACATTTCATGCCAGGAAATATTCCACGCGACACCGCCTACAGCGGCGTACGAAACCTTCTTATCATACGGGAAATCCAACCTGGCATACTGGATGGATGTGTGTGCCACTTATGCTGCTAGCGGCCTGAGGCAAATGACTGCCAAACGAGGGTCATCTGGAAAAAGACTTCCTGACACAGGATTCCAACGCTGACCTCGGTTTCTGTCGGGTTTTGCCGTTCGGAACATCAGTAGGATACGAGTGCTTCTCACGGGATGTATGAGAGCCACGGAAGGGGGGCGGGGCTTCGGCTGTTTGGTGCTCTGAATTTGTCCCAGTGAAGAAAAAAAGAAAGGCAGAAATCTCCATCTACTGCACATTATGGCTGGAAAAGGAGCATCTCATTGGTCCTGTGCCGGGAACGGCATTCCTCCTGCCGAGGAAAACCTTGACCAACCTTCACCTCACCATATGGAAAACGTGGATCTGTGCGAGGCCCACGCGGGCGTCATTTACCCGATGTAAAACTCAGCCATCTCTCTTCCAAATGCACCGCTTTATCTTCCATTCAGAGGGGACACGTCCAGAGGAATCCCATCATTCCTGCTTAGATCACCCCTGAGATCCTGCCGGACCTCAGATTACAGTCAGCTCAATCTGTTATGAGCCGTCAACTGGCGTTGTCCGTGGCATTTAGTATTCCACAGCTTCCTCCCGTCTGACTCCGCTCGTGGTCCTAGCTCCATTTACAGCCTCTCCGGCACAACGGCCGGTCGGTGTGCATGCTGAATGGTCCGCGTCACATTACCCCAGAGGTGAAACCCAGTCCGTCGGATAAACTGCACCTGTTGACAACGACGGGCAAACACACTTCATAATCCAACAAGTTACAAAACGTGAAGACGTCTTTTTTTAATTTTCTGCGTGGAATTAACACGAAATGCTGGTGTCAGAGACGCGGGTTCAAATACTCCCATCAGGTGGGCACGGTAGCGTTTGACAGTAGATCAGACGGCAAATTACGTCCTCTGAGACGGCACTAAAGGAAAGGAAAGGATTCCCTTATCAATCCTGCAAAGGGAAACTTGGATTTTTCTGCATTTTTGACCCAACCTATTGTATAGGAGCAGTGAGCTGCCAACATGTGGCGCTCGGGGAGCAGTTAGGAGTTCAGTGTCTTGCTCAAGGACACCTCCACATGCTGTATGCAGGACCGGGGATCGAACCTGTGACCTTCTGATTCCCAGACGACCTCTCTACTCACTGAGCTATGCCGCCCCCCCACAAAAACACATCCACAGCCGGACCCTCAATTAGCCTTTCAATACGGGAAAAAGCCTCACCTTCGCCCGGCCATCGTGTTCAGTCTGACGGCTACCTGCCTTCATGTTCTCATCCTCCCCCTGATGAATGGGCTAGAAGAAGAGATCTAGAGGCTCCACACTCTGACCATCCTTGAGTCGGAGGGGCGACAGGCGTACATCGGCCATCTCATAACGATGTGATTGAGACTATTCCCCAGTCCTCAGTGAATAGTACTCATTACCACTGAAACTCCAGTTAATGGCACATCTGAATATGAAACCATCCTCGGTTTCCGTCATCACGGAACGCCGTTGTTTAGAAGAGGCGACGGGGCCAGTCGGTTCAGACTGCAGATGTCAGCTCTATGCACGGCTCAGGATGCATGGCAGGGGTCTACTGTTCAGAAGATCGCTGGTTCGATCCCCGGTTCCTTCAGAAGGCGTGTCAAAGTGTCCTGTAGCAAGACCCTGAACCCCTGACTGCTCGGGACAACAGATGAAAAGTGGCCTGGTGGGTAAATCTGATGTATTTAGGTTTCCGGTGTTCAATAATATGCACCATGTCTATAGAAGGAGGCTATTATCATCCTCACTACCATTATGGTGAGTGATGAAACGCCTCCCTCGCTAAACATGTCCAGATGAACCAAGTCGATCCTGAAAAGTATTTTTCCAGACTGATCAAATGCTACTTACAAAATACACACAAGTAATCCAACCCCCCCCCTGACTGAAACATCAATCTTCCAATGAGCCGCTCTGCCTCCTGAGCTATCCTGCTCCACCAATCAGAATATTTCTAATATTGTCGAGTACTTTCCATTAAAACCCAGCCCGATCCTGCCCGTGGGATATTATGCAGCCTCTTTATTTGTGTCCATGTCTTGTTTGTGTCTTGACCCAGTGACCATCTAAAACCAGATCCATCTTGATGACCTTCTTTACTACCTTCTAAAAAAAACGGTGATCTATCATCGCTCTGCACCTTGCTGCAGGTCGGACATTGTTAAATCGAGCGGTGCCAATCCGTCACGCGTGACATAATAATCATAGGATAGCGACGTGGTCAAACCATAACAACCGTATATGAACTAGCAATGGAATACACGTCACCGAAGACCCTCAGCGCTAGAAACAAATGGAGCACAACTCCATTCAGCTTCCAATGATGGAAGCATATCAGGCTGGTAAGAAGACAGTGGCCTGTGTTTGTGTGAGAGACTCTTTCTACAGTACTGGAGCTCAATCCCCTTGACTACGAGTCGGTTTTCTTTTCCCCACAATCCCAAAACAGTTCTTCTCAACCCAGTTCACGGTTACAGAGAGAAAGACAATTCAAAGGTCCGCCCCGGATCCTGTCAAAACAAATCCAACCGGGAAATCAGACTCCCGGTTATGACACACAACCGAATAGTCGTGTGAGGCTCTGATGAAATTAATGTGTCTCTACTTTACTTTAGTGTCCAAAATCAAACTACTTATGACCCATCATATTTTCTAAGATGGGCTTCATTCCGGGTGATGTTGAAAAATCGAGAGAGAGAGGACATGAAGTTGATAAAAAGACAGTCGTTGAAACTCTACACGAGGACATCACAGGACAGACATCTAGTGCTGGCAAGAGGCTAGACCAATTGGAGACTAGCCATGATGACAGCCAGATCTGACGCTGAGAGTACACCTATCGGCATCTTACAATGCCGTGATCGCAAACATTCCCCAATCCTCTGTGAATGGTGCCCTTTGTCACTGAATGTGCAGTTGATCACCCAACTCTCATATGAACCCAACCTATTGTTGTGTGGCAT
Source organism: Regalecus glesne (assembly GCA_900302585.1). Classification (NCBI taxonomy): domain Eukaryota; kingdom Metazoa; phylum Chordata; class Actinopteri; order Lampriformes; family Regalecidae; genus Regalecus; species Regalecus glesne. The sequence goes on along the minus strand of OMLC01104120.1, from coordinate 10,373 downwards.
CACGGTACTGTTTATAAGGAGGGGGATGTTTGCCTTCAGCTTAGACTGAAGAAGTCACCTGGTGAGTGACGAAACGATTCTTAATAAACTTCTGATCCAGTTGAACAGATTCACCTCTTTTGGTGATCTCCCTGCCTGGATTATTGAGCAGCATCAAGACATTTAAAAGGTATCAAATATTCAAATATGGCATTTTCATCTTGGCTGTCAGACACATGGGTTCATGCACAGAGAACTTGAGTCAAAGCATGTATGTCAATTTACTCCTCAGCTGACTAGACTCCCCAAGGGAAGACATTTCCCAGCGTTTTCTGTATTTTTGACGGTGTTGTAAAGGTTCTGACAGGAGAAGTGTGGCCTTGATCGGGATAATGTCCCCATCATGAAGCAGATATCTCTGGCAGTACAGCCTCAGGCCTCCTGACTACATCCAGCCTACCCCCAAACCATCTCAGCCTGGATCACAGCCAGCCATCAGGCTGAAATCAGTCTGCATCACCTTGTACAATGATCTGAATCATGTCGTGTTGCTGCATGTGGATAAATATAGCATTAGCTAGACCGCATCTATTTATAGAAACCCCGGCATCCTCCTCCTCTCCTCCTCTCCAGTTGGAGCCTGTTGCATGATGGGAGTTAAGATTGAATGTCGGGGGGGGTCTTTAAGATGCTGAGACCCAGATGACTGAGTCAGAAGGTTTAGCTGTGAGATGTGTTCAGCGAGCTGTCGTCCACGCCCAACTACAGGAAAACACAACCAGTGCTGTCACAAGTCCTACGCCTCACCTTCTCCTCACCTCTCCTCTGCAGCAGGAGCCCAGAGGGGGAGGGTTCAGGAATGACTTCTGGGGAGTGTCCGGGCTGAAGAGTGTAGTCACTGGTCTACAGCGTCCTGTACATGTTCTCAAGGGAATGTTCATCCACAAAGCCTGAGCATCCAAACTGTCTAGATGCTGAACATGAGATAAGCTGTGCTCTGCCGTTGGCATCAGTAAGATCTTTCTGGTGATTTTAAGACCTTTTGTGACTGTCAAACATGTATTATTTAGTGTTGACTTGTGAAATATGCTACTACTCCTCTCAGCCTCTCCCACCAGGGGGCACCACAGCAGATCATCATCTCCATCTCTTCCTGTCCTCTTCCTCTGTCTCACCAGCCACCTGCATGTCCTCCCTCACCACATCATAAACCTCCTCTTTGGTCTTCCTCTTCTCCTCTAGCCTGGCAGCTCCATATTCAGCATCCTTCTCCCAGTATACCAGCATCCTTCTCCCAGTATACCAGCATCCTTCTCCCAGTATACCAGCATCTCTCCTCCACACATGTCCAGACCATCTCAGTCTGGTCTCTCTTTGTCTCCAAACCCTCCACCCTGAGCTGTTCCTCTGATATACTGGTTCCTGATCTGGTCCTTCTTCATCACTCCCAATGTAAATCTCAGCATCCCCACCTACCACTGTGTGCATACTAAGAACTGTTACCTCTACCACTGCAGGTGTGACACCCTCCTTCATACACCTCTCTGTTGGTATTGATCGGATTGACCCTGTAGCATTGTTCCTGTCTGCTTGTGTTCTATGCCTACCTTGGCTTCATAGTTTCCAGTAAGAGTCTCACTCCTCATTGTACTTGTACATCAATTATGTCATAAGTAAACCTTTGAATCGTGCCTCAGTCAGTCCGTCCATCAGCTCCTCATAGGATGGCCCGGGGCATGTGACTGACTGTACGTCTGCAGCCATATGTCTCGCTATCTCCCCTGCATCGCGGTTGTTACTGTGGCGATAAGGGAGAGATCGGATCTTATGTAATGTGTGCTGATTACAGACAGGTCACAAGGGAGACGCTCTTTCACAATGACTCTGTTGCTCTTGTTCTCACTTTTGCTTTCATCCTCCCTCACCAAGAATCCCGAGCTGTGGTTTGGATTTATCAGAGGAATGCAGGGTCATGACACGACTGATAGGGGCTGGATGAAGCCCTGTGGGCCGGCCACGCCGCCCACACCCAGAAACACCTGCAGTCCTGCTGCTTGTTTTCTCACATTGTTCCACACGGCACGGCTTCATGTGGCGCCCTGCCGTGGCCCAGCTGGCCATCATGGTGCTTCACCTATATTCTACCTCATCCCATTTTTCCTCTTCAAGCTCACGTCCTTCTATCTGGAAGTAAGATTTAACCTCGTGAATCTTTCTGCTTCTCTCTGCCCACCTCTGACTGGTCTTGTATGATGGCTGCTGCTCCCTGTGAGCCGGCCTGGGCGGGGCTCCACTCGTCATGGATGCACAGGCTACTGTTAATCTACTTAATGTGCCTCAAGCTGTGTTAATCTACCGTCTTCCATTGTGGTTAAACTTCCCCGATAGGCTCAATCCACACAAAATAAACTCAGAAGGTCTCTGAAACTTGACAACATTTGGACGAACAAGTTTTCTGCCATTCCCTGAATCAACTCCTTAGACATCCGATGGTGGCCCTGAACTGGGAAGGTAGATGTGTGTGCAAGTGGTTTAGCATGCTGGTCAGGAGCCCAGCATGCAGCTTGTCCATGGCTGGCCTGGCACAGGAAGCTGGCAGGGCCTCTGCACACTGCCTCAGACCTTCACAGACCCTGGATTCCCTTGGCAGTTATGGCATGGCTCAGGAGGTGAAGCAGGCCAGACAGCATGCTGAAGTGTCCTTGAGCAAGATGAGGTGGCTTTGCTGTCCTCCCTCCTCCCATAATCCATCCCAGCATCCACCGGGCAGAAGCCAGAGACCCCCTGCAGAGGTCTCCTCTTCACCAAGGAGCTCAAACTCACCGCCACGCCCTCCCCATTGACCCCTGTAGGCAAAGCAGACTCAGTGGGTGTGAGGTGTATGTGTTCCAGCGGGGACAGGAGCCCGCAGACAGGAGAACGTCCAGGCCCTGACAGATGGTGTGGGCCTGACCCCAGGACCCTCTAGCTGTGAGGTGATGGTGCAACAGCTAAGCCCCCCATGTTAATCCCATCCCACTGACACTTCACGTGTCCCCATGTTGTGGGGCAGGACATGGACTAAGATGGAGCTCAGGGAATCGAGGCTAGATGCCCCTCCTGACACCCCGCGGTGGATTCGAACCCTCTTCCTCCGGCTCGTCAGTTCCCAGAGTGAGCGTGTTAGCCACCGAGCTGCTGCGGCCCCTCCCTGTGCATACAAGCTAATCTACATTTTAACAACATATAGGTCAGTCACATGTGCCCACGTTGAGCGGGTTCACGTGGATGAAGGGCATGTGTCCACATGAACCCGCTCAACGCTGACTTGGTCCTCTCCAGACCTGCTTATCTGCTGTGGAGTTCTCTTTAGTCACTGGAGTATTGGCCAACACGGTGTGTATGAAACTGGGGCTCTACTCAAGTCCTGTATTCCAGATGCCTTGCTGAGAGGCTCACGTCATATCTGAGCAGCAGGTTCTTTTGTCGTTTTGGCCTCTTCTGGGAGATGTGACTGCTTCGGAGGATGTGCTCAACAGTAGTGGCCGGGCGTATAAAGGATTCTGCTGAATCCCACCTTGCCATGGTGAAGAAGCTTAGCTGTGCTAATGCTCCCGGCAGCTATGCTGTCCGGAGCCTGACACCAGAGGCCAAAAGGTCAAGTGGGAGGTGCTGGACGAAGCCCATCCAACAGACCTCAATGCCAGAGCTGGCAGAAGATGTCTCCAGCTCACAACGGACTGAGGGCAGATGAAGGCTGCAACAGAGGGTGGTCCCCAATTCTCTTGGTCTGCCACGCCATTGGACCCCGCCTCTCCATGTATAGGCTGTCATTGGTAGATGTCTTCCTGCCAGGATAGAGGGACCTAGAGGGAGGACAGTAACACTGATGATGATGATGATGATGGTGAGGATGAAGAGGATGATGATGTAAAGTGTTCTTGGTACAGTTTAGTCCTTGTCTATCCACTCTGACCTTATTCAGAGTGTCTTACGGTCTGAGCAGAATGTGAGAACAGTCAAGCGGTAGGCTGAGACGACGTCATGAGGAAAAGGAAGCAGCACATGAGTTCAGCCTGGTTTGGCTCCCTGTGCAGTCTGACACGGCAGCCCTGTGGTGGGCTGTTTGAATCTGTTGCTAGCCACAGACAAGCTCACACACCTGTGCAGCAGTGAAGGGCCCTGTTGTGGCCACTGCACAAGGCGGAGCAGCAGGCAGCCCATGAGGCCTTCACAGCCTTTAGAGAGAAGCACGTCAGCACCTGGCATGTCACCTTTATCAGCCACGGGTATGTGGGGACGCCACGGCTGGATTCCTTTTCAATACTCCCCAGTGGGAATTCCTGATGTGTGTGTGTGTGTGAGACATGTTGAGTCAACACACTACCAGAGATCGCTCCGCTCCCACCTGCTTCTCATCACTAACCTCAACCTAGACCAGTGCTTCTCAATTATTTTCTGTTACGCCCCACTCTCCGCCGTGAATATGAATAATCTCATTTGTCTATAAAATTGGTATAAGTACACCTCTGCATAAAATGATATCCTTATTAACATTAAAAAAACAAAAAAGAAAGAAATATAGTTCAACTTACAACAAAGAATAACTTTATTAACATTGTTTAGTCTGTAACAGAAAAGATTGTAAGTGCATCAATTTGCCCGAAATTAAAAATAAATAAATCCTTGTTTAAACTGTAAACATTTTTGACTGACTTTTTGCACCATGTGATACTGAAAAATAAAGTTAAATAAAACTAATAAATAACAAAATCAAATTCAGTTCAGCAACATTAACTCAGGAGCACAATATATAAAACACTTTAACCTACAAAACAAAAATCAAAGCAATTTGTGCTGATTTTTTTCTTTTTTTTAAAAAAAAATCAAAATGAGGAAGTCAGGATTAATGGCTACAATGAGCATGTTTTGCAGGGTTAGGGTAATATTCAGCACGTTTTTGCTGAAACCGCCCCAGCGGCTTATCAGCCTGGTTGTGGTGTAATGTCTTTAAGTAGCATCTTCATTTATTTGGCTTCATGCTGTCCGCTGGCAGCATTTCTAGACACAGTAAACACACCGGTCTTTACTCGTCTCCCACTGTAGTCACAGTGAAGCCAAGCGCTACATACGCTTCGACATATTTCCTCCTCTTAGCTTTCGGGTGACTTTGTTTTGTCTCATTATCTTCTTCTCGCTCCACCTTTCTTTTCATCCCTGTTAAATAGAAAGTCATGTTGTCTCTTGAGGGTTTGTTTACTGCACTTCATATCGCCTGCTCGGTGCAAAATAAACCTACACCAGAGAGCTAATACTCCCTCCGCACACTCTGACAATGAGAGCACCACTGCCAACTACTGTAGTGGATGTGCAATTACACTTTATTCTAGTAGGGCAAAAAAAGCTTGTTCCCCAGGGTCACCCACGCCCCACTATTTGAGAAGCACTGCCCTAGACCAAGGTGTCCAGTGACGGCTTCGGTCGTGTACGAGGTGAAACCATCATGTCTCATCATGCCACGCTCCCCAACCTCATGGCTGCCACACAGGGATCAGGTCACACCAAGCTCTTCTTTAGACTACAACTCCTTTAGTGAGAAGCTCTGCTACATTTGATTCCACATGTTGGGGTCTGAGGTGATTGAGGGCTGATGGCCTGAGCCACAGCCTTGTCCAGGTTGGAATGAGAGGTCCGTCCTCACGGGTCACGGTTTGTTCAGTTTTAAATGAGTATCAATAACAATGTGTCAGCTGGTCCTGGTGAGGACATGTGTCCCATCCCCCACCCCAACACACACACACACTCTCACAGGTCCCGTCAGGTCAGGGTGCGGGGTCAGCCCCCCGGACCCACAGGAGGAATGTGTCATGCTTGTGTACACATAACTAACCAGCTGTCAATATAAAGACTTGAATGCGGGTGGAAGAGTGGCCATAGGGGCACTGGGCGAAGCTTTTTATTTCCAACTGACCAGCTTTGGTCCTGAAGGTTCCTTTTTCCCTCTTCTCCCCGTTGTTGGAAAAGGCCACAGAGGCCAGCTGAGGATCAGGCCTGGACTGTTCTCCACTGAACCGAGTCCGTCTGCAGTAAGCTAACCTGTCCTCAGCAGGCTGGCCATGACTCAACATTTATCTACCGTGGCTTTGGTCCTCCAGTCGACTAGACATGAAGCAATTGCTGATTATCGCTGATCAGCAGGCGACACTCAGTTTGGTGACGTCAACACTGGAGCATCCGTAAGCAGAGGTCATGTTGTCATTAGAATCAAGGGCATCGGGGACGAGAGCTGTGAGGTCCGGCCTGCAGGGCAGTTATGACACAGAAGCTGTGATCCTCCTGTCACAGTTTCTTATGTGTGCTTATCAGCCGGTGTGGACAGTGATGAGCTGTCGGCGTGGGGAGGGCTGGTCGACCACAGACACTGACCTTAGGACATAATCCATAGAGGCTTTGCTGCTGAAGTGGGGCCTTGGGCAAAGGCTACTGGAAAAAGGGGCAGTCAGCAAAACAGCAGGTTTTCACTGTGATCATGTGACCCACCCTCAACTTCCTTCCCTGTCATCACATTAAAGGAGTTACAGCGAAGAACACTCCAGTTTCAGGCTGGGCAATCTTAAGCCTTCAGACATGCCGAGGCACATGTCTCCCCCTGGAGCAAAGCAGGAACCCACTAATGTCTGCCGGCGGAGCCCGACTGTCAGCCCACAGACGCCCACCAGGAGATGTGGCTCAGGTTACAGTGTGAAACATCCACGTCTCGTTTAACGACAATATGGCAGCTCGGTTACCGGCCCTTAACTCTTCCGCCATGTCTGCCCCTCTTGTCATCCTCATTTCTCTCCCACTCTTGTGGATTTCAAACGTGCACGGTGGCTATTTTTCAGTAGACTAGTGACTGAGCACAACCACACCAACATTCCTCCCTGGTTAGCTTCAGTTAGCATAATGTGAGAGCCTGAAGACACCGGGTCTACTGTTTACCGTGTCTCCCCAGCGTCCTCATGTCTGCTCTGAAAACGGCAGCAGACGATCCACACCTCCATCCTCATGGCTAGTTAGCCTCTACATCAGTTTACTCAGTCATTTAATACGAACTGAAATGCTGAAATCCCGTCACCGTGTCGTCTCCCATGCGTAATGGCCCACGTTGACTGTTTCACGCCGGGAGACATCGGCCATGTGCGCATCGCGTTTGTTAGGTGGCTAAACTGTTGATGTCGCTGGTCCGAGTCAGGTCAATATGACCCGGGGGAGCCCGCACAGGAGAGCCGTGTGGGGCTTTGGATTAGTCGACGTCTTGTCGACCTTTGCCCAAAACCCGGAGACTGATGTGATCTGAGCAGCATGTCTGGGGTTGATGTAGGCAGACTACCTGCCCCTGCCCCACAGCAGACCTGACTGGCGAGGCCACGGACCACAGGCTACGTGACTACGACACAACAGGTCTGCGTTACGGCAGACCCGCATGGACAACCCGCAGGGACAGACCTTTGTGCGTTTTGGACAACAATGCACTGCGGTTGTGATGGCAGCCGTGTGGGTGGACCTTAGGCAGCTGCCCATTGGCAAAACAAAGTGTGTTTGTAAATCAACAGCAAAATCACGGGAAAGTCAACAGGACGTGACGTCTGTAAAAAAGATGGTGATTTATGAAGCGATTAAGGGTGAGGGTTCCACTCAGGAACTCGGAGGCGTTACGCTGAGTAGCTGGAGGTTAACATCCGTATTAGCCTAACAGACAAGTGGAGTAGTAACGCTTCTAACAAGATGCAATACGCAGATGAACGCTAGGAGCAGTATGGAGACGGTAGCCATGGAGCACACACACACACACACACACACACACACACACACACACACACACACACACACACCCCCCGCTGGCCGTGTGACTGCCCAGTGTCAGAGGAGTCCTCAGAGGAGCTGGCATGAGGTCAGTCTCACTACAGAGGTGGAAATAACTAGGGACAAGTTAGTTTCTGTGGGTTTCTCTCACGGATCTACATGACGTTTTATTCTCGGTTCTTATTCTTTGTATTAACCACCAACGTCATCCACTTATCTGGAGTCATGTGGCAGAGGAACTGGAGCCTGTCAGTCTCATGGGGCCAAAAGCCCGGAGACTCCCTGGAGAGGTCATCAGTCCATCACGGGACAGAGCAATGGGGGGGGAACAGTGTCTTACTTAAGGACACTTCAACTCACTTCTCTGCAGGTGCGGGGATCAAACCTGCGACCTTCATGATCGCTAAATTTCTGCTCTACCCACTAAGCCATGCTGAATTTAGCAACTCAACATGGCTTAGGTTATTGGGAGCTGCGCACCAGGGGCGTTCAGCCCGGATGGAGTCGTACAGTCCAGTGGTGTGGCTCAATGCGCTGCGTCCAGCCTGTCATGTGACCATGTCACTCAGTTCACTGGAGGCCACACAGCTGAGAACTGTTACTCGGACCCTGTCACAATGACAGATGTGAGCAGGGGGCCTTGTAGGAACGTGACAGACTTGAACAAAGCTCATATTCAGCCTGGCTGGTCTCTGCAGTCCTTCACTGCTCTCTGCTCCTCTGGGAGGGCTCCTGTCTCTAGTGGACGGGCGAAGAGGCCACATCGTCAAACAGTGGTCTGCACAGCAAACCTCTTTGTCTGGGCGGCCAAACGAGAAAAGTGTACATCTCGTGGTAGTTCACTGCACGCAAGAAGCCAAACAAACCGTCCTGTGTGTGCGGGGCCGAGGCCTGTATCATCCCAGCCCTCGTGACCTTCTCCCTCCCGGCGGGGTAGAAGGGGCTTGTGTAAAATGTATGTAGATGTGTGTTGTGTGCTCAGAGGGTGTGGTGAGGCGTTTGTTTGTCTTCTGAGCTTTTCATCTCTAACACGTCTCATAGGTGTTCTCACAGCACCGCTGGTCTCTGTGCACACCCTGTACCCCTCCCCAGGCCTGGGCTCCCCAGAGGTCTGTTCCCCACGCCGCAGGCCGTCCTGCTGGAGGGCTGTGGCAGCAGCAGGGCCGGGACACTTGTAATCCAGTTCTCTGGCCGAACATGTTCATCTGTTTAGATTTAACCGACTTTAATCCTCCTCAGAAAGTGGTGAGAGGGCGCCCTCTAGTGGTGGGTCTCAGCACTGGCACCGTCCCGAGGCTGTGGGACCAGCCTCCCTGCTACACCCACAGTGATAAATAAATAAAACTAATGATTCCCTTATCAGTCCCACAGGGGGACATTTTGATTTCTCTGCATTTATGACCCAACCTATTATATAGGAGCAGTGAGCTGCCAACATATGAGGCTTGGGGAGCAGTTAGGGGTTCAGTGTCTTGCTCAAGGACAGCTCGACATGCTGTATGCATGACCGGGGATCGAACCTGGAACCTTTGTCTTCTTTCAAACGAGGGGGAGGACAAGGACGAGCCATCGGAGCTGCGTTGTTCCACTGCGGGTGTTGGTGGCCATGTGTGCTATGAGCTGGAGTGCCGGGTAAGTTGGAGGTCTGACGTTCTGACTGGACCGAGCAGACACCACCAGGCTGTCCCTACACCCTAACCCCCACATGTGCTCCTCATGGGTAGACATACAGACCAGGGGTGGCTTGGGAGCACCCGGAACGCAGAGCGGAGGGTGGTAGCATCCTGGCAGCCATCATTGAGAGAGAGGGGTTACCCAGAATCCCCACAGTGGGTGTGAGGTGGATCAAGTCCAGAATGGTCTCGGTCTCCTCCTCTCTGCACCTCCTCCCTGCCTTGTTGTGGGGCTGTGCGTAGCGGGAGGCCTGTGTCGGTGTACCGTGGAGCAGAACCCCCGGGCTGGTCATGCTCAGGGTCGGTGCACTGCTCACCTTCTGAGCCAGACTCAGAGACCAGGAGCTCAGCCCACCTGCAGAGCAAAGCCCCATGTGGACGGAAACATGGCTGACTGCTGCTCTGTCTCAGTCAGGGGACTCACGACCCCTCCCATGTGGGGGGGTGAAGCACCGCTGTCGCTTCTCACAGGAAGCCACGTCTGTATCACGGCTAATGTGACGACTTCTCTGGGCCGAGGACGTGTTTCCCATTTCATTTGTCGTGTTACGTCAGTAGCACAAGGCTATAACACAAACTACCACAAGCTAAGACAAGCCACCACAAGCTAAGACAAACCACCACAAGCTAAGACAAGCTACCGCAAGCTAAGACAAACTACCACAAGCTAAGACAAGCCACCACAAGCTAAGACAAGCTACCGCAAGCTAAGACAAACCACCACAAGCTAAGACAAGCTAAGACAAGCTACCGCAAGCTAACACAAGCCACCACAAGCTAAGACAAGCTATCGAGATATGCGAGGATATGTTTGCTGCTGTCGACACTTACTTCTTATCCCAGAATCTTCATAATGGAGACGTAGTCGCTCGATGTACTGACGGAGCAGCCTCGATG
>OMLC01104117.1:10827-25261 GCA_900302585.1 Regalecus glesne | reverse complement strand
CACACAGGCTTTCCTCGGTAGCCCTTGTCAGCATTTCCATAAGTGCACCATTTCTGTATAAGATTGCCAGAGAAAAAAAAAGTCCAGTTCCTTACACAACACTATTTGCCCAATCTATAAAGAGGATCAATTTCATCATCACCACATAAAACTTACTAAAACCACTCAACATGCCATATGTGCTACATATATTTTAGCCATTTGTAAATTAAACATGTTTATCCTCTCAGTGATGAAGCTGCAGTGCTGGTGGATATCACAAATTGTCCATGAGTTTGACTTGGTCAGAAATATTTCTAATTGATGGTGACTGGAATTGTGTTCTCAATGACTGCAGCTTGATCATTTTTCCCATTATATTTATTTTTGGAGGCTGTCAAAAAGAAGGATTTTTTTTTTTAAATACATTGTTTTTTAAATGTTTTTGCTTTTGCTGAATAACACATCAATTAAGACAGGAACCAATTGATCAGCTTCATATTGCTAAGTTTGTCTGTTAGTTGGATGATTCATTAATAGCGCTGTATAACTAATCAATTTAAAAGTATTACCACTTGAATAATACGATGTTTAAATTGCAAGATGGTACACTTGAAAAATATACACAAAGATCACAAAAAGAGGTGAATCTGTTCAGCTAGATCAGAAGTTTGAACAGCTGAACAGATTCACCTCTTTTTGTGATTTCCCTACCTGGATTATTGAGCATGCATCAAGACATACACAAAGATCATTTTGTTTTTTACTTTTGCTTGTTGCCTTCAACTGTTGTACGTTGCTCTGGATAAGAGCATCTGCTAAATGCCTGTAATGTAATGTAATTCATCTGTATTAAGATCAGCTGATGTGAATCAGTAAAGTCATGTCATCATTAACCCCTCATCTAAAGTCGGGTTGCTGATTTGCTAGCGCCTATCCCTGCACTCATTGGGGGGAAGGTGGAGAAATATCCTTGACAGGTCACCAGTATATCCCAGGGCAGGCATGGAGGATTAAGACTGGATGCCCTTCCTGACAACCCATGGTGGGTTCAAGCCCACAGCTTCTGGCTTGTCAGTTCCCAGGGCACGCATTCAACCTACACCTGAGCTATTGCAACCAATGCAAAGTATAACTAACTTTTATATGCATATTGCTTTGGATAGAAGTCTCTGCTAAGTGAAATTAAATTGAATTGGTAATAAAAGTGAAAAGGAAAAAAACAGCTTTCTTCTAGCCATCAAAAGAGGAAAGGTGGCTTGATTCGGTTAGGTATTTTTGTTGATGAAGAGATGAAAGGGTTGAGAAAATTGGAAACTGAATTTCTCCTAGCAGAGTATTCCTTTTCTATTTGATATGCACATGAAGTGTTTAATCTGCTAACAAAAAGGATTCACATTCATACTCAAAATAATGAAGGAAAATACTGAATTTTCAATTAATGTCAACATCACGCACAAATAAATACCAGCATGTTATTTCCCGTACGTAGTAGTTCACCAACCGAGATCATACTGCAACTATGCCTTGTGTCTCCTATCAACAGATGAGATCAGGTTTGCAGCAGCTCAGAGAATCTCACAAAAGGGTAGCAGCTAATGAACAACAATCATTTTCAACCACACAATATTGTGGAATGGGTTCGGTGATGAATTGGGATCATATTTAATGTTTCTTAAATGCACCTCTCCATCATGAAAAGAGCAGAAGAAGTGCCATTGGTTGAAAGGCAGAGTTTCGTCTGATGTTGGTGAAACAGCAACTGTTGTTTGTCTAAATCCTATTTGTGCTTTCTCTCTGTCCTTTCCTCTGATGGCAATATATTTGGTTAGCTCCTCCTTGCCTAAATTTACTGAATGTGGGTTTGCCGGAAATTGAGTTAATTCTCTATTTCTCTTTGCTACGTTTACATACCTGATCATTTAGGTGAGACAGGCTTTTACCAATTAACTCCACAAGATAGAAACCAAGCAGTATGAGGACAGGAAACATAGAAACTCAGTAGGTTACTATGAAGCCTATGGTTGCTAGTTTGCAGTTAACCTTACCAAATAGGACATAATATCATTTCAGAAATTAAGTTATTAAGACCCAAGACAAGGCTTGCAGAGGTATGTTAAAGATATCTCCTTTCTATGTGGTCTGCAAATATGAATCTTGATTTTGCCCCAAAAAAGATAAGTTTAACCCAATGCTAATCTTGGCCAAATATCAAATGCAGAATAATAATGGACGATGTAAAAACATAGTCAAGGCACCTAACCAATCTAAGTATGATAGACAAGTACAAGATAATGCGCCAACATCTATGAGTTAATTAGGTGTTGGCCTGTGTGTACTGTGTCTTGTTTGTTTGTCAGTACAGTCCTTACCGAGCACCTCCTGAGACGGTGGCAAACTGAGGCTGAGGTTGGGGGTGTGTGTACCAGCATCCTCATGTATTAGTGCCAGAGCACCCCCATCCTGTAGCGAGCGCAGGTGTTCCCTCAAACGTGTCACTTCTTCTCGAAGGTTCTCAACTTCTTGCTGGCGCTGTTGCTTAGCAACACTAGTGGGATTCATCTTAAAGTGGAGGACACGGGTCTTCACCGGATCATAGTCACCCTGGAAGAAAGAAAAACATTTTTTTAAAGAATGAGAGAAGGACAAGAATGAAATAGCACAGAGCTTTGATGATAAAATTCTTCTAAAATTCAAACTCTTTATTGCGAAAGTTTGCAAAGACCGACAAGACCAGTTATTTTGCTTTGTTTCAAGTTAATAATTTTGAAAAAATGACACACATTAAATGATTCAAATTTAGTTTAAATTTTAAGGCAAATAAGTATAAGATCATTTGGGCCAGTACTGATGAACCTGTTATATTTTCAGAGATTTGACACCTGTGACAGAATATTTTTTCAGAACTCATGAGTTGCAAATGCCTTATGTATTTGAATTGTCAGTTCTCTAGAGCAGCGTATTGCAAGACACCTTGTGAAAAATGAGTATCGTTGGGAGACCCAAGTGCATGACAACATATCACAAAAGAATCTCATTATTTCATCATTTGATTGCTGTGATTTTTGAAAATGTTATTTTTAACAAAGCATGCATTAATAAAGCAATTTTAAACATCAAACTTTTTAACATATGCCTTGAGGAGAAAGTGTTGAATAGATTTATAATTTCTAAGTCAACAGTGTAATATTTCATGGCGGATCATATAATGTAATACACTCATATCATTACAGTACTCTCCTGTAAGGTTCAGACATGCACACAAAAAAAAACAGTATTAACTTTTTGTGACACAATGAGCAAGAAATATAGAAAACGTGACAGACAGAATAGAAGAGAGAGCAGGTGAGAGAATGAGATGATCACACTTAAGCAAGAATAAAATATGATTTCCTCTTCTTCTTCTTTTGGTTCTTTGCCTTCCCCCTTAATATTAGGTTTAGAGAAATGAGAAAGTCCATTGTAGCTTAACATCGATATAAGGAGGGACACAGATACACATTCTGAGTGCTTGATTACTGGTTAAATTGGATTAAATATGCCCCAAAGCACCAAATAAACTACAGATATGGGGCAAGAGGAGAGAGGACAGGAAGAGTAGAAACACTGAGGACATAGAGAAGAATCGTAAACAGAGTACAACCTAAAACAACAGATGGAGAGAGAACTGCCTTCAGTATAGGGGAAAACAAACAACAAGGATCAGGGGCAGTGTCAAGGGAGCATGGGGGTTGAGCCATCAAAAACGTATAAATAATAAAGCTTTGTATAGTTCAGAAGCGACAAGGTGAATCGGCTTTCCATTTCAAGGAGCCAAGGATGTATGCATTTATAACAAACTAATTTCATGTGGACTGTGTCAATGGACATGCATATTGCACACGTATTGTACATTTTCATACTTTTTTCTTCCCAATGTCAAAGTTTTACTTTTGCTGATGGAGACTTCATTCAGCACTATGTCTGTCCAATGAAAAACAGGCTCAAAACCAACTGACAATACCCCCACTCAAAGCACTGGAACCTCCTGGATTACATCATTGTCCATAAAAAGAACAGGATGTTCTTACCAACTGAGTCATGTATGGGGCTGAATGTTAGACCGATCAAACTATGGTCAGATCCAAATTCCTCATGGATCATTAACCCTGTTGCACAGCACTGAACAACCACAGCACTACAGGCTACCTCCGATGGCTCCCTGCAAGTTCCGGAAGATTCAACTGATCGGTCAGCAGTGCGCACAGTTATCCAAGGTGCAGCCCTGGAAGTTTTTTGTCTGTCAAGGAAACGTCACCAAATAAATAAGCAAATAAATAAATAGATTCCTTTATCAGTCCCACAAGGGAAAATTTGGAGTTCTCTGCATTTTTACCCATCCTATAGTATAGGAGCAGTGAGCTGCCACCATATGGCACTTGGGGAACAGTAAGGGGTTGAGTGTCTTGCTCAAAGACACCTCAATATACTTCCTGTAGGACTGTGGATTAAACCTGCAGCCTTCCGATTACCAGGTGACCAGTCTACCCACTCAGCTATGCTGCCAACAAGACTGATTTGATAATAACATATCAAAATACAATCACTCCTGCAAATACCTGAGGATGAGCATGTGGCTAATTAATTCATCTCCACAGCTACATGAGAGGCCTAACCGTCAATGGCACTGAACTCCTCCAAGTCCCCTGGAGGAACCGTCATCATCTGAAATGATGGACAACTGTGTTTGTCTGTTTGAGGGTGGAAGCAAAATATCAAGAAATAATATGTAACTAAATGCTACAATTAATATCCCCAAAAAAGCAGCCAAGAGTAGCATTTGAGTAAAATACTCAAAAATGTTCCTTTAAGATTCGTCCAAACAAATACAAAAAGTCCCTTAGACTGCAAAATATCTACATTACTTTAAGGATGCCTGGACTATGCTGAGGAAAAATGAATAATTGACTGAGAAAAAAAAGCAGAAAATGTTCTTCTTGTCATTAATACACTTTGTGTATCAATGACACTTTTTTACTCCCTTCATTTAAGATATTAGAAGCATATTTAGGTTAAAAAAAAGGAAATTTGAAATTATTCTGAATTTGATCAAGCAAATAACCCCCTGGAATAAGCGATCTGAAACTTTAACACTTTCACACACATTGATTGTCAATACTGTAATAAAACATTTACAAAATAAAATGATTGCCTTTTCCTGACATGCACTTACTGCACTAAATAAAAACTTCAAATTAGTTTGGTTTGCAAAATACTATCTATACTCCAACATGCCAAATTCTTATTTTATACATGTCCCAACATGCACATTGCACACATACACACACAACCCACTCATCCACACACAATTTGCAGTTATGTGGAGTGCCTTTCTGAGTGCCTTAAGCCACGAATCTCTTATTCATGGAGCAACTAAAACGACACATCTAAAACCAGGGAGTATAGTCTGTTTTGAAATGGACCAAGACGGTGTAAGAGAATTGGTGTAAAAGTAAGAGAGAAAGAAAATATATATGGTCCTGGGGAATAATGTCAGTCCTTAAGGTGGCTAAACAAACTGAGCGGAGACATTCACTTATATACTCAAACTTGGTCCAGAACACTTGGTGCAGACAACAGAGGACACATGAGTCACTGATGGAGTAACTGACACAAATGGCAAGTAACCGTGTCTAAGTTCATGACTGAGTGTTGCCATCAATAAACATGAAACCTGAACGCCTAATTGAAAAAAAGATGCAGACAAATACCAACCAAGAGAAAGGACATTGAACTCAGAGTGAGATAATGTAGGTAACCAATGTTATTCAGTAATGTTATCAAGGACAGATTCAACCCTGGGTCTTAATAATGACGTTTTTTTTATCTAAGTGAAAACTTAACAGAATTGGTATCTGTTGAGGTGGAATCTAGAGAATTATTTGTTTGTTTGTCGGAAAGGGATTGAGTTTATATTCTAATCCCATTAATAATGCATCGTTTGAAAAAAGTCCCACACTAATTTCCACAAAAAGCAATACCGCACTGTGTGGCTAAGGTAACAGAAGAGAGCATTGTCAGGCGAGCATTGTCTGCTAGTTGTCAGACGAGCTGGAGAGACAATAACAGTATACAGAGAGACTATTAAGAGTCTAGCATTATTTGGATTGTGTATGGGGCGCCTCTTACACGTAAGGGTACACATATGTACCCTTACGTGGGTACATACAAGGGGCGGCATAGCTCAGTGGGTAGAGCGATCATCTGGCAATTGGAAGGTTGCAGGTTCGATCCTCGGTCGTGCAGAAAGTATGTCGAGAGGTCCTTGAGCAAGACACTGAACCCCTAACTGCTCCCAGAGCGCCATATGGTGGCAGCTCACTGCTCCTATACAGTAGGATGGGTTAAAACACAGAGAATTTCACATTTCCCCTTGCAGGCTTATAAAGGAATATATTTATTTATTTATTCATTTATGGGGAAAACTTACCAGCTACTAAGCTGTAGTCCCTTTTCCTTAAGGCATAAGTGGAGCATTGGTTAATCTGGGTAAGGGACACATCTGGACTAAATAAACACAACAGGCAGACAATAGCATAAATGTGCCTTTCACCAAGCACTAGACTTCTTTCTGTCAAGTAATTATATAAGGCTTCACTAAATTTTGCTGTAACTAAACATTATGTGAGCATGCGCAAGAGAGCACATGCACATTACAGAAGCATCGTTGATGCAACCACTTGCAATGTGACAATTATACCCGCCTAGACACTGGCATGAGAGCAAGAAAAAAAAGAAAACCACAGTTGTGTAAAATCAGTCATTACCAGAAAAAGGATTGTTATATTGCTACACAACACAGGCCGGTGGAATTTGTTCTCTGCATTTAACCCATCCTATGGTAAAGGAGCAGTGAGCGCAGTCAACATATGGCACTCGGGGAGCAATTAGGGATTCCATGTCTTGCTCAAGGGCACCTCAACAGACTCTCTGCAGGACCGGAGATAAAAGCACCTATCTCTGATTACTAGACAACTGCCCCACCTACTGGGCTATGCAGCCCCCTGATATTTTGTTATGCAAAAACAGTGGAAGGAAGTGAAGGAAAAGAAATATAAATATAAAAAATATACTAGCAAAGTCATCCAAGTGGAGCAGGATCAGAGAAGATTGATCGTTGCTATTCATCAATTAAAAACTGTCCGTATCTAGTTGTGAATGAAATAGAGACATTTCCGTGCGTTACATAGTCTCTCACCAAAAAGTGCACAAGGCCCAAACCACTGAAGAGATAAGTGGCATGGGGCAAAAAGGGTCCTTGATTGCCTCTGAAAGCCAGTATGCAAATAAGGTTGCTGTTTTCAATAATTTGAGTAGACTAGAGCTGCATGTTCCTGGGTCTTAAAAACAAGCTTGACAGCATGCACTGTCATTCATCTTTAGAGAATATATGAAGATGAAAATACTCCATTTTAAAAAAAACATAAAAATTGCTAAGAAAGAAAACTCCAGCATCAGAATAGAGTATTCACCTTTATCAGCATACATAAGAATATCATTGGTCATCCTTAATAATGAAGTCTTTGTAGTGTGCTTTTAGAGAAAGCCAGATTGAAATATACTCAAAATAGTATGACCCTCAATCAGATTTGGTCCACAACATTAATTCCAGGATTTTGGATAAAAAAGTAATTTTGGAAATCAGTCAATAATTTTCTAACCATGCCAGATCAAGAGAGGGTTTTTGTGGAGAGGCTGAGGACACACAATTCTAAAATAGTCAGTACAGACCTGGATGTAAGAGTGCAGTTGATAGAGAGCAGGCTTGGATCTAAGCCAGGGAATATGGATTTTAAACATTTTGTAAGAACTATATCACAGGGGGCTGTGGTAGCTAAGTGGTTAGCGCGCTCACTTCGGGAACTGACGAGTCAGAGGCAACAAGTTCGAATCCACCACGGGGCATAAGGAAGGGCATCTGGCCTTTATTCCCCAAGCTTCATCAAAGTCCATGTCTAACCCCACAACGTAGCAAGTAATCGTGAAACTGGTCTTTGTCAGAATTATATCACAACGACGGGAGGAGGGGCACATATGAGCTGCAGTATTTACAAGGAACTGCAGAGAAACAGGAGTAAATCCCAATATTAAAATTGGATAGTTGAAAGGGCCAGGGGGTCACAGTGGGGGTAAAATTGAGCCTTAGACTATTGAGTTTGTCAACAAAGAATCGAAATTTTGAGTCATTAGCAGTAGAGACAGAAAAGGTAGGAGAGGGATTCACAAGCTGATTGATAGTACTAAATAAAAAACTTGGGGTTATGTTTATTACTATTTATGATGTTAGAGAAGTAATTAGGGTAGTCTGCTTTGAATTCAGCAATAACTATTTCGTATGGACTTGATGAATTTCGAAAGAAGATTTTTCCCATCTACATTCAACCTTCATTTCAACCACATTTCACCATCACCTGGGGTAGGAATGATTATTAGATTATTGTGATTCACAGATTTAGGAGAGGAGAGCTTGGAACCAATACAGTGGGGTAGGGCAACAGTCTCAATATTATTGACTAAGCTTTCAGTCTATCAGAATGGCAAAAAGGTGCTACTCTGAAAAGTTGAAAAACAGGTTCTCTGCTAATGACCCAGCAAGAAATTACCAACTACAGGAGACCATCCCCCAACACTGCAGGGAACCATCAACTTGCTTACAATCTAAATAGGTTTTACTGCAAGTTTGGTGAGCACACACCCTGCAAACCCCCCTCCCGTGACCCCCACCAAGGATCTGTGTTAAGGATGTGCATGAGACCTGGAGGGGACAGAAGACCAGGAAGGCACCAGGCCTGGACGGTGCATCACCCATCCCGTCTGAAAGTTTGTGTTCACTGGCTGGCCCCGATTTTCACACTGATCTTCAACTAATCACTGGGGCTGTGTGCAGTACCCTCCTGCTTTAAGGGCTCCGCTATCATCCCAGTCCCCAAGATACCCCGTATCACAGGATTAAATGACTACAGGCCCATTGCCCTTACATCTGTGATCATGAAATCCTTTGAGAGTGGTGTTGGCCCACCTGAAGGATATCACAGGCCCCCTGCTCAACCCCCTGCAGTTTGCCTACCAAGTAAACAGGTCACCAAAGGATGCAGTCAACACAGGATTGCAATATATTTTCCAACACCTCAACTCCCCAGGGACATATGCAAGGGCCCTGTTTGTGGACTTCAGCTTAGCATTCAACACCATCATCCCAGATATCCTCCACTCCAAATTCACACAGCTCATTGTAGCAGCCCCCATGTGTCAGTGGATTATAAACTTCCTGACAGACAGGAGGCAGCAGGTGAGGCTGGGGAAAATCACATCCAGCACTTGGACAATCAGCACTGCATCCCCTCTGGATATATGCTCTCCCCTCTATACTCTTCTCCCTCTACACGAATCACTCCACTTCAGCAGACCTATCCGTTAAACTCCTGAAGTCTGCAGATGACACAACCATAATTGACCTTGCTGGCAAAAAGGAGGTTAAACATATGTTCCTCTGGTATGGCCACAACAATCTGAAGCTGAACACACTCAAACTGTGGAAATAATAGCAGACTTCAGAAAGGAGCCTTCCAAAACTGCCCCACCACCATCACCACCATTTTCAATAGAACACTTTCTGCAGTGAAAGCCTACAGATTTCTAAGACTACATCTGTCACCATCTTACAATGTTGTGACTGGAACAATTCCTTAATTCAGAACACTTTACCTTTGAAATTCAAGTCAAGGTATTTGGTTCAATACAACTCAATGTGCATGTGTGTGCTTCATTGTGTGACTTTGGGTAGCCTCTCTCTTAAAGTGAAAAATCCCCATGTGTGGGCCTTCTTTGGAGCAAAGTTGAATTCATTTTGGGCAATTACTTTTCCCAAGTGACACTGGACTTCTACTATTTCACCCCTTCAATCTCTCCATCTCAACTGGTCTGTCTATTCTAATTCCTTTAAAAGGAGACTTTTAATCAGCAAAGGGTTCGGGAAATTTCTTTTGGACACTGGTGAAATCACATCTGAGTCTAAATGGGTTTGAAAAACTGTCAAATATAGGCTGCATTTACCTTAGGTGTCGTTTGGGCTAGATGTATGCCCCAGGGGCTATTAAATTGGTTCTTTTGTGCCGGATAAGTCAATCCATCACAGAAAACAGTTGGAATGATGTTTTGGTACCCACCTGAAGGTTGTGTCTCTCCAGCCTCATCTCTAGAATGTTGTTCTTCTCCTCAAGTTGCTGTCGTGCCCCTTCTATCTCTTCAATCTTTTGTCTGAAGAGCACATGTTTACTCTCAGTAAATTTCAAATAATTATCTGATGTAGAGTAATGTCCATCTTTTGTTGAGTGGTATAAGACAAATAATAAAACTGGATTTTAAAAAATGCACTAAAAATTCTTGATACCGGGATATTGACTGATACAAAGAATATGATGAAATCCTTGTGCTATACTACAGAGCAGAAACCAAATAAGAATAACAAAATAATTAATTATTCCATGTCCTCACTATTGACCATTCTCAGGATTGTCTGTGTTGGAAACACTTTCAAGATAAACCGTTATGATGTCCCATCAAAAAATACCAAGAGTCAGTAGCGTGTTTGCTCACCCTGCAATTCTAAAACTCACTAAGAAAACAAGATAAACTACACTTTACCCACTCACATTAAAGCACGACTTCTTAGAGTGTAAACTACTTACACAGTGAAATACAGCAGGGTAAAAATAAATTTCATGGGAACAGCAACTACTACGTCAGTTGTTACTCGGCAAAGTCGATATGCTAACTTATCACTAATCTTTAAAAAGGACATTAGATTCTGACAAGACAATGTTACTTTTCAAAATAGATGTTACAAGGACTAAAAAATACAGTGTAGGGAAGTCATTGGGTTTTTTTAAGTGGGCATTTTCTTACACTTATGTTTCACTGAGTTAGGCCCATAACACCATGAGAAAAATACACTGCATGAAATTTCCTTAACTTCATTTACCATTTGCCTGCCTCTGTGCGCGTGCATGTGTGTTTGTTTTCTCTACCTAAGGGCGTCAACTTCCTCTTTGGTCACTAAAGACTGGACCTCAGCAGCAGAGGCTTGGTGGGTCCTTGCAGACTCTAGCTCCAGCTCCACCTGGGACAGATTGGATAAAGTAAAAATGTTGGAATGAATGCACCAACATCAACCCCCCTTTGGCCATGTGCCCATTTCAGACCTTGTGGTTTTAAGTTAGCAAATAAATCTCGAGAACTCTATTCCACTGTGCATTCATCTTCTCCTGACGGATGCACCAATAAGAACATATATCCTTTATCCACCATAAATCCAGTATCTCTTACATTATCCATTCCACAATGTCCTGCACTTTGTTTTCACTGGTCATTTGTTTTAATTCTGTTTATAATGTTGAGTTTCTTTGCTCCCTTTCTCCAATTACCCTTCATTTCAATTTGTTTGCCCTGCATTTCTTTTTCTTTCTAACAGTGTCTGTCCGCCTGTCTCTACTCATCCCCATTCCCTCTTCCCCAAGATGGATAAGTAATTACTTCTTTACCAGGCAGGTGCATTTCACACGTCAACTCTCATTGCTGCTGCTATCTTGATTTCTACCCAGCAATAAGAACTCATGTAACAGGGAGATATAGTGTAGGGGGCAAGTGAAATGGAGAAGTGGGGGAGTATAGAGTGCATGTGATTGATTAGCACCGAGTGTTCACAGCCCAGGTATTGCACACTGATGGTTGATAGTGGAATTATAAATGGGTTATTGTGTGTGTGTGTGTGTGTGTGCATGCGTATACTAACAGTTTGGAGCTTCAATTTGAGGGCCCCAGTCTCATCCTGGGCTTTAGTTAGCTGAGCCTAAAGAGAGAGGCAAAGGAGAATATAAGAATTGGAAGTAAAAGGGCACAAAACACAAAATTATAACTCTTCCAAAGATGATTTTTCCAATCAAAGTAATGGAGAGTGAAAGATACAGAACTAACCCAGCAATCTTATTGAAGATTGTCTGTTTGGAAACCTGGGTGTATGTGTGTTTACCTCCATCTCTGCATGGTGGCTCTGTGTCTTTTGCAGTAGTTCTTCTGCCTCTCTTAGGCGTTTACTGAGTTGGGGAGAGTACTCCGTAGAGGCCAGTTCACTGTCATACGACTCCAGGATGGAACGCATCCCGTCACGCTCCTAGAATAAGCACAATCTCTTTACAATGCCCTTGGAACTGAGGAACATCCTTTTGTTTCTGTACTTTCAGATTATTGTATGATCAGACAGAAATGTTAAGCAGAGGGCTTGTATGCATTGTTTTAAATAAAATGTTCACATCGGAGCCCCTTTTTGTTTTGTAAAATGGGCCTTTGTCTTTATGTAATTTGGTACAAAAACATGAAAAATTTCTTTGTAAACATGTAAAAGAATAAAACATATGGTAGAATAAACTGCTAGGGAACTGTGGTCTTTTCACTTTGAGCTGTGACAAAATGAGCTCAGGGATACAGCATTGTTCATCTGTACTTCTTGAAATAATCAAATCAAAGACAAATGTCTGTGAAAAGGAGAATTCAAATGAAATCAGTCATTACAGACAGCTGTCTTTGTAAATGAAGCATAAGATGTTAAAGACGCCTCAAGAAAAAAAATACTTGAACGTTTTCATGCATTTGAGCATGAGCTTGTGTGATACATGACACCGTGTGCATAGGAGTCTGCCTACATGCTTAAAGCCCACATGTTTCTAAGTTCCTAGCACACATGTGCCCTAGAGGGCATTGTTAGTTTAGAACACAAAATTACACAGGGCTTACTCAAGAAATCTGAAAATGGAAACAATGATAGCAAAATGGAGCATGAAAATCTTTGGTATGAACCAACTTTCAACCTGTGTCATTTCTGTGTGTATAATACATCAGCTGCCACCACTTGGTTTCGTGTGGTGTTCCACCCCCCCCTGCCATATCCCATGGTACAACCAATCAGTATTGGTAATGTGTGCAATCCAGCCAGCACAGACGACACCCTGTTGGCCCACGTCGACACTGCAAGCCACAGTCACCCGAAACTTCAATCTCTGTCCCACTGTTCAGAGCGACTTATGTCTACCAACACAGAAGAATGTCGGGACCTCCGTCCTTCACCAGGGCTATGATGAGAAGATTGGGCCCTGTGGTGGTGCCTGGGTGTTTTGAAAAAATATTTATTTAAAGGAATTTAAAGGATTTCATGTCCTGAAAACTGCATTCAGTCCAGTTATCGGAGGCCTCCTGAAACAGTTCTCTTACAGTCGCTACACACTAGAAATAATCCTGAAAACACCTACAAAGAAGAGTAGAATATAGTACCAATCGGAGAAAAAAACAGCAAATGCCTGTAAAAAAAAGGACATGGACAAATGGCAAGAGAGCAAATAAAGAGATCAAACCACAGACAAGATGACTGCATGGGATACCAAGGCAATTTTGAATGGTGTTTACAACATGGCTTCACTTTGACCATTTTCTTTTGAAGGGTTCTATCAATTTGCCCATGAGGCTAGCTCCTCTTTTTCATCTTGCACATGAATAGAGCCAATGTGCTTGAACTAGCTAAGGCAAAAGTTTTAGACCAATGATGTTGACAAAATACTCATGCATTTTACTCCTGCACTCCTGCATTTTGACTGGAACTGATAGGTTACTGCATCCAAGGTGTCTGAAGGAGCGTTTTCGTAGGTCTTTTCTTCCTGCAGCTGTCAGGCTCTTTAACCAGCACTGCTCCCACAATAGAACAACCCCAAAACATGTACAGCAATAACCAACTACAATATACTGGATAACTAATAATGAATGGAATCTGTCTATCTGTCCATACTGTATATAATGCACATATTTCCTACCCTACCCTGTTTAATGTTGTCTATACTACGTGTTGTTTGCTGGATGTGATGTCTCTGTACTGTGCTCTACACTGGCTGCTGTTGCACCGCAATTTACCCCAGTGGAAATAATAAAGGAATATCTTATCTCTTATCTTATCTTATCTTATCTTGGTGGATGTTGCAAGGGAAAGGAAAGCTTGGAGGTCCCGGCTGAAATCTGCTACCTCCGCGACTCGACACCGGATAAACGGTTGACGATGGATGGATGGAAGTCTTGTCTCGGCTTTCTCCAAACAGGTAACTGGACTCCAGGAAGGCAGGGTCCAGACCGCCACCCCAGATACCGAGTGGGTCCTCCTGAAAGTCATCAAAAGAAAGTGGAAAGAACCAAGGTGGACAGGACCACATCAAGTAACAAAGAGGACCTCTCACGCTCTGCTACTACAAGGGAAAGGTGACACGTGGTACGATTGGACCCAGTGTGCTGCTGCACCGGACCCTACATGATCCATCGATCAGGTCCAGCAAGATCTGGCCAACGCAGAACAGGCCAACGACCAGCAGGAAAGTCACACACT
>OMLC01104117.1:0-10807 GCA_900302585.1 Regalecus glesne | reverse complement strand
GAGAGTTCCTTCAGTGATAGGTTACTGCATCCAAGGTGTCTGAAGGAGCGTTTCCGTAGGCCTTTTCTTCCTGCAGCTGTCAGGCTCTTTAACCAGCACTGCTCCCACAATAGAACAACCCCAAAACATGTACAGCAATAACCAACTACAACATACTGGATAACTAATAATGAATGGAATCTGTCTATCTGTCCATACTGTATATAATGTACATATTTCCTACCCTACCCTGTTTAATCTTGTCTATACTACATGTTGTTTCCTGGATGTGATGTCTCTGTTACTGTGCTCTACACTGGCTGCTGTTACACCGCAATTTCCCCCAGTGGGACTAATAAAGGAATATCTTATCTATCTTATCTTACATAAACCTTACATTAAGCCAACACCTATATTTCTGAGCAACGAACCCAGAAAAATGACAGAGCAACTAGATAAACCGGCTGCTACCTGATTGTGCTATAATCTGTTTTACACTAAAAGGGCAAATCAATGCTGGGCAATATGGAAAATAACATTATGAAAATCACATGGAAATTTTCATGACACGGATACATTTCATGACATCTGCTTGCACATGTGAATGATACCATATTCAATAATCCACCTGAAATTCCTCACATGAGAAATGTTGTCAGTGTCAGGACCTTTTAAAATGTAGTTATTACAAATCTTGATAAAAAAATTAAATATTCATATTTAATCAGCCTATGCAAAATCTTGACTTATTTCCAAAAAATCATTACACAAGGGAAAAGCCTTCAGAAGAAAATGTGGAATCTGATTGCACTAAGATAAAATCTCCCTCCCTATCGGGCAACAATATTACAGATCTGCCTGATCAGATTGTTGTAATTTATTTTACAAACAGGTACTAACCAGACCTGCTTGGGCCAAATTAGATTTTTAAAGACTGTTGAGCTCTCTATAGCCATGTCCCCTTAGTTTATTTATAAGGCTTTCCTTGGGGAAGCACCTGAAATTCCACTGTGACAAAGATAATACATTTTATGTATTTGATCCACTGCATGAAAACAAATATAGTATGAGTGTTCAAGACAACCTGCACTCAAGGACTGTTAAAAGCCAAACTAGTATCCATATATATAAATTCAGGTAAACCTTTTAATGTGTTCAGGATGAGTAATCTATTGCAATAGCTGTGCCAAATTATGTCATAGCCAAGGGTTTGAAAACAAATCATAATTAGCCTAATCAGATCCACTTCGTGATTAACCTGTTCAAAAACAACATAATCTATTTAGAGATGACTGAGTTTGGTTCATTCAGAAAGAAATGTATGTGAAATCATCTGTAATTTAACATCATTTACTATGCAAAACTAGACAATGCACATTGAGTACAGTAATACTCAATGTGAGAACCATAGAATAACAAAGAGACAGGCAGACAGCCTTGTCAAACATTACCATAAACACAGCACAGATACCTTTAGAGGTCATTTTGTTTGTTTATGTATGTGTAGCTCATACTAAAAAGCAGACCCTTTAGCTATTTACAGTCTATTTAGATGCATTGAAATTACACTTAATCTTAATCAAAAATCAGTGCATCCCCCACTTCGATAATAACTCTCCTTTTAGACAGAGTGATAAAGCTATCATCTTTTTTTTTAAATTGCTTTCAGTCAATTCCTCTATCTTACGTTAGGAGATAATGGAGGCACAATCGCATTTGATCAGCCTGTCAGTCACTCGTAGGCATGTGACACACACACTAAACAGCCAAAGGGGTAGGCAGTTGCCTAAAGGTTAGAGAGCTGGCCCCATGCAGAATTATTTAGAGGAACAGTCGACAGGCTATGTGACCAAGACTCTGGCTATACCCAATATGCAACGTGAGTATGTAAACATGAAGACAAGTGTGAGGAAATTAGGGCTCACATACTCGGTTAAACAAAAAAGTCCAATTCAAACCTCATGTCATGGGATATCATTAAAATAATTGAATAAACTGTGTTAGGATGCTGAGCAAATATAACTGCTAACACTTGGCAAAGTAAGTTTAATACAAAGTGTTAAGTTTGCATAATATGCCATTAGTCCTCTTTATATGTATTTTGGCAGCTGTGTGTGTGCATACGCATATGTTAAAGTGACTGAGAATGATTTGTGTACTAAGAGAACAAGCATGTTGACCTAGGGAATTATATGCAGGGAAAAAAAATCAATATTGTAGTGAGACATAGGTAGGAACTGCAGCAGAGGCAGGCAAGATAAAGCTAGCCTTTTATATCATGTGAAAATACTGAACCAGTGGCAAGCCTGAGAGTAAGAAGGAGAGACTGAAAATTCTTGATCTTCTGTAACAGTAAGCCATCCATTATGTTTCCTAAGATTAAATAGCAAAATGATTTCACTGGATAATAAAGACGGAGTTGCAGACATATGAATACAATCACAATTGAGTGTTGTATGTGATTCAATTTACCTTGGTGAGCAAAAGCATTCTCTTCTGCAGGCGTCGGACTAGGACATCCTGCGTTTCTCTCTTCGTTTGCTCTTCTAGAGTCTTTCCCCGCTGCTGGAACAGCTCTCCTTGGAACTCAGACTGGGAACGCTCTAAACTCCTCACACTGACAGATATGAAAGGAGGGGTTGATGGATTTATGGTCAAAAGGGTAAAAAATGGGGTGCATGTTGGTAACTTATTTAAAAACTATATTTCTGTGAAGGATAACCGGAAATAGAGAATTTTCAAAATAAATAATCAATTAATAAGTGATGGGTGTTTGGACAGTCACGGAAAAAATGTTTTTAAACTACCAAGTACAATCCTGTAAATGTATCCAACATTCTGTAAATTGACAAAAAACCAAAACATTCTCTTGTTGCTCCCCCACAGAAGGTCAATAACCATTCTAGAAATAAATTACCAATTACCCTACCCTCTCTTTACTTCCCATCCCCATCACCTTTAACACTCCATTCGGCCAGCTCTAATATTTCATATTCTCAATATGCTCATTGAAGGAAAGAAGCTTGGTTGCTAATGAAAATCTTCTTGACTAGACTGTACTCCTTCATGGACATGCAAGCCCCGGCGCATAGCTCTCCCGGCTGACATCACCCCTGCCTAAACAGGTCAAGTCTAATTAGTAGATTCTCTCTACTTTCCTCACACCATCACTTACACATGCATACTCAAACACTATTGGATACCATCAAGGGTGCTATCAGAATCAGGACCTGTTTAATTAACTTTGTGACAGTTAAGGATTTCTAAGAGATATGCTCTACTAGACACACTGGGAGGAGACAAGTAAAACGAAGAGACGGACACAGAATGAGATAGAAGGGTTTGAAGAGGGAGAACTTGATGTCTAAGTGTGTGAGTTACCGGCTGGTGAGTTGGTAATTCTGTTCTTTCAGAGTGATTTCTCTCTGCTGAATCTGAATCACCTCCCTGGACAGATCCTCTGGTTTCCTACAGGGAGATGCAGCACAAAAACATTTTACACTAACACACACAAAATGAAAAATCAATGCCACTGTGAGGGAGAAATCAGAGAGCCTGGAGAATATAAGAAAATTATGGTGATTCCATATTCTTTTGTAAGCTGTCCAGTGGCAAGCAACAGAATAAAGTAACAATAGCAGCATATTGAAAGATGAGCAAAGGGTGGCGAGTTGAAAACCAGTCACAATATCAAACAACAAATTCACTCCATTAGACAGGGATTGACAGATTACATATTCACACAAACATACGCAATGGGAGAGCAGCAGTAAGAAGGACACATACCATTATCTATAGATGAGTACACAGATACTCAACGCTATAACACCAAATGGGGGTGGGGAGCTGGAAGATGATCCCTAAAAGTCACTAAACTCTTTCAAAAATTACCACAAAAAGTTTTTTTTACATGTCACGATTAGTCCCTATGTTGTGCGAGTGAGCAAGGACCTAAATGGATCATGGGGGAACCCTTAAAAAGACATGATATATCTCCTTTTTTGAAAATGAGCACCTCAGCATAGCGTTACACATATCCGTCTTCATCATCTTCATCAAGATCATGCTTTGAATAAGAAAAAAAATCTTGTATTTTAAAATTACGTCCTAAAGCTAACATGGGCAATCCTGATCATCTATAAATTCCCACTTGTGAGAGCAGGAAGTCCTGCAGCCTGCTAGTCCCATAGTGTTGGCTATAACCAAATGTTTCTTGAATAAATAAAACACACGACAATTAGTGGTACAGGTGTAGAGGAAAATACATTAAAGAAGGGCAAAATTATGTTCGATTTGAGAGAAAGAATGCTTTGCTGCTATTATTTCAGTGGATTTCAGAAAAACTAATCTGACTGGACTGAGTGTCCAGCTTTTGAAAAGGAGATATATTATGACTTTTTAAGGTTTTAATGATTTCCCCCATTGACCTGTGTTGAAGACCAGCAAGGTGGTAAGTTTCTCAATTATGGGGAGATCGGTGAAGTTTTTGTTCTCATGACTCTTAATGGCGCCTGACAGTGTTTTAATGAGGTGTGGTTCAAAACGTTGCTATGAGAAGATGAGGAGAGTTGCATACAAAGCTAAGAGCAGCAGGTGAAAAGAGAGACAGGAAAGCAGGAGTGCACCCCAGTGGAAAGTTGTGTGCTATGGTTTTGAAGCTACTTTTGTTCAGGTACCTGAATTTCCTTTAGAGCTGAACTAAAGGCAATTTTGGCTCCATTCAGCAAAACATCAGAAATAATAGATGTTCTGTCAGCTTTTTTTAATTTTACATGTTCAGAACCTATACAGTACATTCAGTTGTAAAGGTGTTTGATGGTAAATGAACAAAAGCTCATCTTCTGTCACTCTGGGGGTTAGGCTTATTGCGTAGGCAGTTTCTCCCCTAATGCACTACACAGGAGTGATATGGTTAGTATTACTTTTGTTCTGCCTGCACCAGCCTTTTGTTGATGCAAAATGAAAATGTACACCAGTGCTCCAGAACTGACATTTGGCAAATTGAATAAAGACTAAAATTCAAAGTTACTTCTCTTTTGTAAACATTTCTTTTAATACATTGTCAACCATTTATCCAAAGTTGGGTTGCGGGGGAACTGGAGCCTTTCTCAGTTCTCATTGGGTGAAAGGCAGGGAAACACCCTTGAAGGGTCACCAGTCCATCACAGGGGAGAGCAATTAGGGGGACAGTGTCTTACTCCAGGATACTTCAACACGCTTCTCTGCAGGTGTGGGGATCAAACCTGCAACCTTCTGATCGCCCGATGACCGATCTACCTACTGAGCCATGCCGCCCCACCTTTCTTTTAATTTTTTTTTGGTATTTCTTATCAACTATAGTTTTATGCCAGAACCAAAACACTTTGAGTTTGAATTGCATGTGAGTGTATTTATGTATGTCGGACACATTTGCACACATTATACACGATACATATTCGTGATGTGCAAATTTTCCCTGATTTTGCATGAATTTTCTCAAGGTTCTACCCCAAGGACTGAAGACTTACACAAAAGGTTAACTGATGTATTGAAATTGCCCATAGGTGTCAGTGATGTGTCCAAGATTGTTTGGGACCTGCCATGGACTGATGACAAGTCATGGGTGTGTTCCTACCAGCCGTCAAAAGTCTGCCAAGATGGGGTTCAGCCACTCATGACCAAACACTAAATTAGCAGGTCTGTAAAATGAAATAAAAAATAAAGAAAGATGAGTGAATGCGGTAAGCCCACATTCCCCTCTAGCGGACAGTATTTAGAGTAGTAAAGCTGGTATGAAAACAGTGCCAATGGCACCACTGCAAGAAGTCTTCTCTAAATTATGCCAAAAGAAAATTATTCAACTTATTGGAGTTGTTTGGATACATTCACTGCCACTATGGTTTCTCTATTTTGACAAGGATAGTATGGGGAAATAGTATTTACTGTATTTCCTACTATGTGAAATAAAAAAATAAAAAAATCATACTCAAAATGATATGCTTAGAGGATTAAGAGGGATACACTACAGAGAAAAGATCAGAAAAAAATATTGGTGTTGGAAAAGCCAAAAACAGCATTAAGACAAACACATCAAACTGCTTTTATCCCTGAATGCATGAACAAGCTACCCGTATTTTAATTAGTTTCAGCTTTGAATTAAAACCACTCTTCCAGCTAAGACAAACTTCCGACACAGATGCATAAAGCAAAAAATCGCTCCCTCTGAGCAAATGAAAACTTCAATGAGTTGCCAAATTCCTGAGGACTTCACCACATATTATTTACACATAAACAATCAATGCTTTAACAGACTCACCAAATGACCACCTCTCCTAAAAAGTTCCCTTCAGTCAACTTCGTGACAGAACACAAAACAAATGAAGATGAAGTTCTCCGCCTGTGTAACAGGCCAGTGACAGACAAATATACATATGTATACATATATACATACACACACTCGTATGTGTATGTATGCATGTATAAAATATTCTTCTTCCAGTTCATATTACACAAGTTATTGACCACTGTTGACAGATGAGGTTCGATATCTGATCAATACTTAAACAAAATGTAATATGAAAGTTGAGAAGATGGTAGTAAGACCAGCTATGTTGTATGGTTTAGATACAGCGGGACTGACAAAAAAAACAGGAGGCAGAGCTAGAGGTGGCAGAGTTGAAGATGATAAGACTTACATTGGGATTGATGAAGAAAGACAGGATTAGGATTGATTAGATGGATAGATTATGTTGGACAGTTTGGAGGCAAAGCAAGAGAGGCATGATTGTGATGGTTTGGACATGTGCAGAGGAGAGATGCTGGGCATATTAGGAGAAGGATGCTGAATATGGAGCTGCCAGGGGAGAAGAAAAGAGGAAGACCAAAGAGGAGGTCAATGAATGTGGTGAGAGAGGAAACGCGGGAGGCTGGCGTGACAGAGGATGATGTAGAGGAAAGGAAGAGATGGAGATGGATGATCCACTGTAGTGACCCCTAACAGCAGCAGCTGAAGTAGTAATAGTAGACTGCATCCCAAGTTGACAGTATTGAATTTTGGTGCCCAATTGTGTTTATTACTTCAGAAAGTTAATTCACAAGACAATATTCTCGCCCACACCACAGGGTGTATAGTTTGTGAAGTAGTTTTGTCATTAAATTGTTTTTGTATCTTGTGCTGGCTGAATCTGCATGATTGCAATGCTTTTACTATGCTTGCTAATGCAAAACTGAATTTCTCTACAGGGAAGAATAAAGTCTATGTTAACTCTCATGGGAAATAAGATAAATGATCAGGCATAGGTCAAATATGGTTGTGAATGCATGCGATACGAGTCACAACTATTGCCGTGTGAGAAAAGAAGTCAATAACAAACTCCCATTACAATTTCAGGGAACAACATTGCCCTTATCAAATGTGCCTTGTTAAGGAAAAAGAACAAACAAACAAGGGCTCCATCCCATCTTACCTGTTAGGACATGATAACTTTATTGTTTCGACATGACATGCTGGGTTTTTTATATTGCTGCTGGGGTATTATCTTTTCAAACACTAATCCTTATTCTTTTTGTTCATATTCAAGTAAAAACAATTTCATAGAAAATCTTACTCCATTGTATGTCTCTCTTTCATTCGTGAGGTGGCCTTAGAGCAGCTTCAACAAATGAGCACAGAAAAGACTTGGCGTTTTACCAATGACATTCTGTCGTCATTACACACAATATACCATTGATAATCACATCACAGTCAACTCAAATTTCCCCTGCTGCCTGCAGCATAGTTGCAGTGAGTGCAATCAGCAGATGAAATGCTTTATATTTCTCTTTTCACCTTTAAATCTGAACACTGTGTTGGAAAACCAGCCTCTTTTCCTCCCCCACTATTAAACAGCATTGTTAAAAACACACCATAAGCAGGTTCGTGAAACGAGCATATCGATTAAACATTGTCCATTCACAATTCACCAGCTGCAGCCAGCATGTGTTTTGTAGAATCCGTCATGAATGTGTTCCATTTTAGCAATAGCTGCTGCAATGACAAGTTTCAATGACAGGATCTTGAGTGGGGTTTTAGAATTTTTCAAATCAGCTCAATTCTCCTCTGATAATCCATTGATATAACTTCAATTTCCAAAAACATGTCAGCCCAGCTTTCTACAGACCTTTTCCTCTTAGAATGAATTGTTAAAAAAAATCATGATCATATCTCATATCAATTAGTGTAAAATTTAAATAATACTATACATTGCAAAAGGTCAGTTAGTGTTTGAACATAGTTTAAGAAATTCACTCTTACTGTATGACAGGAAAGTAATGTTGTCTTTGTATGTTTCAATTAATATTCAGTTTGCATCATATGTCCAGTTAATCAGAGAAAATGGTTTGTGCAAGTGTGAGGGATAGACAAGACTACAGTGTTCATATGTCAGATCTGCACTACAGCTCAAATGGATCCAGTAATCATTCTCTTATTAACAATTTCTAAAGAATGGAGATCGGTCCATTCACCAAACGTTACAACTACACATTTATAAACTAGGAAAGAAACTAAAACGGGCTAATGAAAACCAAACCAGATATTTACAACTAAATACATGCTGGTAGCATCAAACAATAGCTGGAATGCAGTGGCGTGTATGTTAGACAGACTACAGCTCTACCTAGTGTTTCTCTAGTATATTACATGAAAACAAAAAGACAGGAAATAGCCAATCCATTCACTCACAGACATAATGTGCACTTTCTGACCTTATGTTAAGCCCAGTAGATTGTCCAAGGTTCTTCCAGGCTTGGAGCTTCTCAAATAACCTCTGTGGTTTCAAGGAACAGTGTGTCAAACTTTTCTGATTTTAAGTGATGGACAATTCTACCACACACACACAGACAGACACAGATACAGAGACAGAGAGAGACAGACAGAGAGATAACTGTGCCATAATAAAGGGGGAATTTGCAGTTCTCTGCATTTGACCCATCCTATTGTATAGGAGCAGTGAGAAGACACCATTTGGTGCCTGGGGGGCAGTTAGGGGTTCAGTGTTGTGGTCAAGGATACTTCCACAGGCTTTCTGCAGATCCAAGGATTGAACCTGCAACCTTATGATTGCCATACGACCGCTCTACCCACTGAGCTATGCCGCCCCATAAAATGCTATAAAATAACACATCAGCAGATTTATTCAATAAAAATGAGATGAAATTGATAAAATATGTTTAAAAACCACGTGTAAACATTTTTTTTGCACTAGAAATCAAATTCACAGCAAAATTTGTTGCCAAACAAAAACAAGAGTACCTCTTTCTCCAGTTCCATGTTGACAAGTTCTTCCTTGGTTTTCTCCACCCTTGCCAGTTTGTTCCTCAGCCCTTCTACCTCCTCCTTCAACAGAATGCTGTTTTCTCTGCTCTCCCTGTGGAGAGCTTACAAGTTTAAGATTCAAAGGCCATGTACATACTAAAAGAGTTTTTAAAATGCTGTTGATAAAAACAGTCAACCACTCACATAATGACAAATTACACTGATTTTTTTTTACTGCCAAAAGATGCATGTTAAAAGTTATGCCAAGTACATACATATAAGGTTCTAGCCTATCATTCGCTTTAAATTCCAATCCTTGTCTTTCAGACCAGGAGGAACATTATGTTTCCCAAATAAATCCAATGGCATTATGATTTTTTAGCATTGCTAACTATGGCATATAGAGTCAATTGTGCTATATGTGGGTTTGATTTACAGTTATTAGTATTATCAGTAACAGTGTTGATACCTAGTAAGATTGTCAAAGTGCTTGACACTTAAACAAGACAAAAAAGAGCAATTAATTGAGGATGATGATGATAATAATAATAACATAATAATAATAATAATAATAATAAGGTATGTTTTTATATGTCAGGATTTGACATATGACCCCCATGTTTTGGGGGTAGGACAAAGCGAATTAGGGATTAAGGCTGGATTTTGTTTTTTCAGCAAACGTGTCTTTTGAGCAAATAAAATGGAAAACTTGTCACAATGTTGATTGTAATTATCTAAGGAAACTGTAACTCGCAATTCCGCATGAATGAGATGGGACATTTATCCAGTTTAGGAGTTTGCTCTGCCAACAGACTTCCAAAGAGGACACGGTATACACATAAAGAAGGGTCACATTCAAAAGACACCTGCACCAAAGAGTCAGAATATTTTGACATATTAATAGCATTTCAAAAACTGATTTAAGCTCAAATCAGAAATACCTCCACACTATTTATCACCCTTTTCTGGTAACTTCCATACCTTTTCAGACCTGGAAAGTAAAAAAGTCATTTTCCACACCTTCTAGAGCAGTGCAAAAACCATGTCAATCAGACTCTCAAAACATTGATTCTTGCAGAACCTTATGTGATCCAACAGGGCTCTTGACTGTACTAAACATGGAAGCAGATGGTCACAATTGACCCACACCATTAGCTGAAGTACCCAAATGAACAAGCACAAACATACACAGAAAACCAGAATACTCACTCACACGCGCACGCACACACACATCTGTGTGTGTGTTTTGGCTTTCTTTTTGTGTATATTTACACAGAAAACTCAGTCATTACAATGAAAAAATCCACACAAAGCAAGCCACTTGGCCACCATCATGAAACATCCTGATGGTGCAGGGATTTTTTTGGGCATCATTGTTTATTTTTGGGAATATGCACTCGCCAATTCCCACAGATAGACTGTCAAAATAAACTACTGAGTCATATGACATCATAACCCCACAGCATATCCTTTTTTCTCATATTCATCAAAATATTTTTGTTAAATAACTAATATCTAAATCTTTACATTTGACTAAAATGTGCATTAATATTC
>OMLC01104116.1:0-11874 GCA_900302585.1 Regalecus glesne | reverse complement strand
ACATACGTTTTATATATATATATATATGTGTGTGTGTGTGTGTGTGTGTGTGTGTGTGTGTCTGAGGGAGACACCAGACACCCTCCTGAGGAAAACCCAGTTCAGCTGCTGGTATATGTGATCTGGTTCTTTTGGTCTTGACCCGACCGTCATGGCCATAGGAGAGAGTAGGGCTTGACCTGCAGAGTAAAGACCTTAGCCTCCTGGCTCAGCTCTCTCTTGGTCACAATGGTTTGGTAAAGCAAGTGGAATAACATGTCCTGATTAAACCTATCTCGACCTTTTGGACCACTTGGATTATTGAGCATGAGATTTTTTTCTGGTGATCCATGTCGGTTGGCAGTATTTTGTCTGAATATGAGAGTGAGTACCATCCTTTACATCTCCGTCTCTCACCAGGGACTTGAATACCTCACATTCCTGACCCAGAGTCCAAGGTGACATTCAGATGAATGTTGGAATGTCCTCCAGTCTTTTTCAAACCTGGATTCAGATGACTTGATTCTCTGACCTTTGACCTTATTGTGATTGTGATCTGCTTTTAATGTGCATGATATACAACATAAGAAAATGCTATTCAACTTGCTCAGCTAGGTTTTTTTCCCCAGAGTACAACACACTTTCCGTTGTTTGTGGTTTTACAGGTTTTGTTCCTGGGCCCATGACATTTTTACATCGTTAAACTTTTCCACATTGAATAATATGCAAAAAGGCCAAGCCAATTAGGGAGCATACAAACAAACTGTGTCTATAACTTCCAAAGTAATAAGGTTAACAGGGAATAAACTCATTTGAAACAGACACATGTTGTTAGTCTGGTCCAGGGTGTGTTGATCAGCACCACAGGGAGGAAACGAGCCTTGACGAGGTGGTAAAACCTCGTCTAGCCGCTCACCATGGAACGTAACAAACGAAGTATTTGCGCATTGGGATTTGTCTGACGGCAGGTTCAAGGTACCGTAATCCTTGAAACGGGGAGTGTGGGTGCAAAACTTCCCCACCCTCGTCCGGGTCCACATCAATTTGAGACTGCGAAGACCTCAGAAGTTAAATTCTGATTCAGCAAACGTCTCAATTAATGTCTTCTTTGTAATTTGAAAATTAATACTTAAAAATTCCAAACATCTGGTACGTCTTGTTTGTGTTGTACGTTGTTCGTGTACTGTTATGCCCTCGGGTATGTTGGTAAGCAACACGCAAAGATTCTCTACCGGACATGTGCTCTGCTCCATCGAGCTTCGTTACTTCTCACTTTGTCCGTGCAAAGTCAATTTTTGCCTACAAAGCTTGAGATCGTCGTGTTGTCATTTCAAACGAAGTACTAGTGAGAGCCACGAAATCGGAGTCGGATTACATGGAGTGAAAACCCACATGATCATTGAACTGATTCTGATTTTAGACCCAATTCTGATTATTATCGATTTGGTTTTATCTCCTAATATCTGGGCGTCCCTTAGTTATGATCAATTGGAATATAAACCACTTTTCTAACAGTCACAATTGAATAAAATAAATTAAATAAAACCGGTTAGAATTGCTTTTATTTGCCCGAGAACACATACGTACTCTGTACTTGAAGATTGATAAAAGAGGTCAAATGTCTGAGGCTGATGACAGAAGTTGCTTCCACCGTCTCCTGGACACGGTGGCCAGGTTTTCAGGCGGCTCGGATGTGAACCTTTGGCTGCGTAAATCCTTACAATGTGCTTTAGCCACAAGTTGGACTAAACAGCCTGATATTTACGGTGAAAATGCGCCCATATGACCTGAAATCAGAAGAACAGTCTCCAAACTTTCTTCTTATACTTTCTTCCACTGAGCTAGTAGCTCTCTGCGGCCCTTTGGAGCCTTAGAACCGAAACACCAGATTATGCGCAGGGCCGCGCAGTTTTAATGCTTGTGAAATAACTTTGTACCCTTCCAACGTCCAGGCGCAGAAGAAAACACAGCTAGCTCACAACCCTCCGCTGGACGAGCTAGCAAGTAATATAATGAATTAATTTGTAGGACAACGCACTTTCTGTTGGAAACAACGCATTGGGTTGAAGAAGTAGGTGATGTGCGTTGGTTAAGATCCCTCTTTAGCAAGATATCGCTTCGAACACATTGCAGTCTTATATGTGACCTATTGCCAACGTTAGCAACTGCTTACGTTAGCTACTTTGAGCATGCTATAAGTTGGGCATCTGAACTCGCCAATTTAACTTCACGACCTGTGTACATAATTATGTATTTTTTAAAGAAACTGAAAACCTAGCTTAAGTTCTTGTCTGTTACCTTGGCAACAAATAGGTGATTTGTATTTTTGTCAGAGGCAAGAAACATTGACCAACAAAATTGGCTGAGCAAATTACATACCTGGGAAAGAATTACGTTACTTTTTCTGACTTTGCAGCTCCATCATGCGCATATCTGTGAGGTATTCTTAACCACTCTCTCCATATTATGCTACTTTGCAGACTGCACCATCCAAATGGTAATCATGTCTGGCACAGCCACTGTGCTCCAGCAATTTGTCAGTGGGTTGAAAAGTCGCAGTGAAGACACCAGGGCAAAATCTGCAAAGGATCTACAGCACTATGTCACGACAGAGCTCAGAGAGGTAACTTATTACAAATCAGCACAGGTTACATGGGTATTGGAAAGCCTTTCGTGCCACATCGATAACTGGCCAGTAAAAGTTGTCCCTCTGTTATAGTTATATTTAACACTTGGAGGAGGAATGAAGTGGTGAAATGAAAGCTCATAAGATGTTCTTTTGAATGAGTTTGATAACTTAAGTAGAAAGCAGTTTGAAAAACAAAAAAGCTCAGAGTGCCTCCATGACATCGAAAGTAAATATGAGCCCGATATTCCTGCAGTTTGCACACATTTTAATCTCTGGAGAAATAAGGAGTAAATCAGTGTTAGCAGAACTTGTATTTAAGAAGCAATTGAATTCATGAACTTTGGGAAAAATAATTATACTCTGATAGCACTGACATTTTTTACGGGGATTCTTTGATATTTAAATATATTGGGTCAGAATTTGGCTCATTGAAAGACGGATCTTGAAAAGCAAGTTTAAGAAATTCAGGTGGAAGAAATCGGGTTGTTAAATTCTGGGTATGAAATTCAGGGACAGCATCTGAGATATTCAGGATGAGAAAACAAAGTGAAGAACTAATCGGACTCCTTGCTTGGCTGACAACAGTGCAGCTCACTGATTTATTCCATTTTCATTTAATCATTTTTCAAATGCTTGTATCCTACTTGATCTCATCTGGTAACCTGTCCATCCCCTTGTTTGCAAAGGTGATGGACAGGTGGGAGGATGAGATTCGGCCCGAGACTCATGGACTATGATGTTCGTGGATGACATTATGATGTGTAGCAAGAATAGGGAGCAAGTTGAGTTGACTGGAAGAGGTGGAGGTAGAGAAGAAGAAAAAGTCAGTAAGAGCAAGAAAGAATACATATGCTTGATTGAGAGGGTAGATAGTGGAATTGAATGGTGATGAAGGTGGATGAGTTCAAATACTTTGGGTCAATTAACTGTTCAAAGTAACAGGGAGTGTGGAAGACAGGTGAAGAAGAGAGTGCAGGCATGGTGGAGTGGGTGGAGAACAGTGTCAGGGGTGATGTGTGACAGAAGGGTACCAGCAAGAGTGAAAGGAAAGGTCTACAGATGGTGGTGAGACCGACTATGTTGTCTGGTGTGGAGACAGTAGCACTGACAGACAGACAGGAGGTGAAGATGGGACTGATGAAGAAGAACAAGACTAGGAATAAGTATACTAGAGGAAAAACTCAGGTCGGATGGATTTGAAAAACAACAAGAGAAGTATGATCGAGATGGTTTGGACATGTGTGGAGGAGAGATGCTGGTATACTGGGAGAAGGATGCTGGTATACTGGGAGAAGGATCTGAATATGGAGCTGCCAGGCAAGAGGAGAAGAGGAAGACCAAAGAGGAGGTTTATGATGTGGTGAGGGAGGACATGCAGGTGGTTGGCGTTAAAGAGGAAGATGCAGAGGACAGGAAGACATCAATATGGATGATCTACTGTGGTGACCCGTAATAGGAGCAGCCGAAGTAGTAGTAGTAGTAGTAGGCTGATGCTTGTATCCAAAAATGACTGAAAAGAGGGAAACGGGAAACGATCG
This sequence comes from Regalecus glesne, assembly GCA_900302585.1. Classification (NCBI taxonomy): domain Eukaryota; kingdom Metazoa; phylum Chordata; class Actinopteri; order Lampriformes; family Regalecidae; genus Regalecus; species Regalecus glesne. Next base: position 7,728 of record OMLC01104116.1, on the reverse strand, counting down.
AAGCAACTGGCATATTGGAGTGATACATAGTTCTATCTTAGCCTCAAGTCCATATGAAATCACAACCGCTCCAAAAAAACCTACATGCGTCATAGATTAGGAGGCAATAGTATAAAGGAAAATAAAGTGTCAACTCTGAAACAGCCAGGCAAGCAAGTACAAGTTGAAAAAGGCTTTCGAGCAGACACCAGAAAATCATATATGATACGTTGCAGCAAACACCAGATCTTGAATAAATACACATCTGAAAAGAGGTTATTGAGGTTAATGGTCGGTCTTCAAAAAGGAAAGTCTTTAAGCTTTTCTGAAATATGGGAATGAGTCAGTTGTTCTGATGAAGACTGGGAGGTCATTTCTCCATTGAGTTTTCAGGTGAGAGAGGTGTCAAGTTTTAGAGCTTGTTAGTCTAGAACAGGGGTTAGCAACCTTTTAGCTGTCCTCTGGCCTTTTACAAAGCTTCATCTAGTTTTATGTATTTATTTGCTTCTACTCGTCTCCCTGTCTGTATCCTGCATGCCAAAAGATATGTGCTCTACACACACACTAAGCATTGGGATGTGTGTGTGTGTGTGTGTGTTTATATATACACATACATATAAAGCAACAGGTATGAAAGAATAAGGCATAGAAGGGGTCAAGGTAAGATAAATCAATCAATCAAGTCTATAAAGCAGTAATGGTGCATCACATAGGATCAGAGATGGTCAGGTTGCACTTGGTTTGTTTGCATGTTATTTATTAATAAGTCCTATGGCCTGAGGAAAGGAGCTGTTCCTCAGTCTGCTGGTGTTTGTGTTGAGAGTCCTGTATCTGCTGCTTGCGGGTAGCAGGGAGAACAGGCTATTGACTATTCCAATTCAAATTTTGACCACTTGGTCAGAACTCAACTTGGTCATAAGTCTATGACCATCTGTGCATTCTGAGGAATGTTTCAAATTGTTAACACAGACTACATAGAGATGCAAATCCATGAGTAATGCCAATAGATCAGTGACAAAATCTGAACATGACCATGAACACAACATAAACGGCAAACAACCGAAACTTTCATTGAACACAGGACTCCGCTACAGCGTTCACCTTAAGCCCTGCATCCTTTACATTACATTACATTACAGGCTTTTGGAAGATGCTCTTATCTAGAGCGACGTACAACAAAGTAGCAAAGACAAAGTAGCAAAGACTCTGAGGGATGCTAAAATGGAGTACCTCTATCAGCATAGACTGGAAAGACACAATGGGGTTGGATGGGGGGACACCCATAAATGCTGGGGAAATGGGTACAAGTCGCAGAGGAGTAGAGAGATCAGCGACTATGTCAAGGATGAATAAAGAAGCAGCGTCATAACTTCATAACTACAAGGGCTCCTTCAGTTGGGAATTTAAGGGGCTATCTTTTCTATCGGATTTTATTTTTTTAAAATCTGAATTTCCAAAACCTGATTTAAAAAAAAAAGGGACTTTCAAGGAGCTGAATTCAGACCGATTTTTTGGTCTGAAATTTGAGTGACTGTATTCAGACCCAATATAATCAAATATTTAAGAGTCACTGAACATTTCAGTCACATTGAAATATGGTTAGTTGTTCTTTAAGCATCATGAATTCATCAGTGTCTTAAATTCAAGTTATGCCGTTATTGATTTTACACAAATTATGAACAGTATCACATTGCTTGGTTATATGTTGCAATATACCTGCTCATCTGTTTTTCATAATTATTTAATGTCCCTTCCTAGTTAAGTCAAGATGAAGCCACAACATTTTATGATGAGTTGAACCATCACATTTTTGAGCTGGTGTCCAGCTCAGATGTAAATGAGAAAAAAGGAGGGATTCTTGCAATTGGTAAGTCATATGTCTCAACAAGTTACATTTCCTTTTAATCTAGCTCAAGATCTTACACTGTTGATGTGACTGATTACTAATGGCTGTAGTTACTCTCTACTTTGCTGATATCTTTACTACACAAAATCACATGACAGTATAACTGCATAAGTTAATGATTTGTTTCAGTGAGCCTAATTGGAGTGGAGGGCGGTAATGCCACCAGGATTAGCCGGTTTGCCAACTACTTGCGGAACCTGCTCCCTTCCAGTGATCCAGTGGTGATGGAGATGGCTTCTAAAGCCATGGGCCATCTCTCTATGGCTGGGGATACTTTCACCGCTGAGTATGTGGAGTTTGAGGTGAAGAGGGCCCTGGAGTGGCTTGGGGCAGACAGAAATGAAGGCAGGCGCCATGCTGCAGTGAGTATTGAACAGTGAATTGCCAGCACAGACTCTTGGCTTTGTTGCTGTAATAGAACCAATGCTTGGTTCTGGTAATAGTTGGAGAATTTACTGGTGTCTTCCAGTGAAGATGATGGCAGGTGACTTGTTTTTGTTACAGTTTTGTTGTTCTTGAGATGATTTCTAACATTGAACACAGTGTTGCTTTAATTAAGATGCATTTAAGCGACAGCAACATGCTGGAGTCTTTTCTCGATTATGGGTTAACAGAAAACACCAGCTTTCAAGATATTTGAATAGTAAACAAGGTTGACAAAGAGACTAGGGATGAGATGTCTCAATGAATCCTGAGTACGTTTCACGCAAAAGGCATTCAAATGCTAAAGGAAGGACTGCTTCTTGGCTTCTTTTCCAGGTGCTGGTTTTGAGGGAGCTGGCTGTGAGTGCACCTACCTTCTTCTTTCAGCAAGTGCAGCCCTTTTTTGACAACATCTTTTACGCAGTGTGGGACTCGAAGCAGGCCATTCGAGAAGGGGCTGTGTCAGCACTCCGAGCATGCCTCATTCTTACTACTCAGAGGGAGACCAAGGAAATGCAGAAACCACAGTGGTATAAAGTAAGTCTGTCTTGATGCATTCTAGATAATCAAGGTCAGGGAATCACAAAAAAGGTGAACGAGTTGATCTGGACACAACATTTTATTGAGAGAAATGTCTTATCACTTATACAGGTGACATCTTCAGTCTGAGCTGACTGCAAGCGTCCCCACCATTATAAACAATACAGTTGCATACCAACCAAAACAGAATGGTTTCACATGCAAGTTAGCCATTGACTGCACATTCAATGATCACGAGTGCTAATCACAGAGGACTGGGGAATATTTGCAATCACATTGTAAGATGATGACATATGTACTCTTACCCCCCCTTGTTCAAGGGTGGTCATTCCCTCTTTGCATAGATGGCTTCTTTGACTCCTCATTCCTACCAGCGTTCCTCCCTATCAAGGATGTGAACATCCTCATCTTTGACAGTGTCCAGCAGAGATGGCCAAAGTGATCCAGTAAGAGTCGCTGTGGGTGCAGGTCTTTGTTCCAACCAAGCACTTAGACACCTGATTCTATTAGTCAATCAGTTCTGTTTGCTAAGGACCTTGATAAGTAGACTCAAATGCGTATCCTCTACTAATCAAGGTCCTTAGTAAAGACAAGATAAGATAAGATATTCCTTTATTGGTCCCACTGGGGGAAATTGCGGTGTAACAGCAGCCAGTGTAGAGTACAGTACAGAGACATCACATCCAGGAAACAACATGTAGTATAGACAACATTAAACAGGGTAGGGTAGGAAATTTACTTTAAATATGTACATTATATACAGTATGGACAGATAGACAGATTCCATTCATTATTAGTTATCCAGTATGTTGTAGTTGATCATTGCTGTACATGTTTTGGGGTTGTTCTATTGTGGGAACAGTGCTGATTAAAGAGCCTGACAGCTGCAGGAAGAAAAGACCTACGAAAACGCTCCTTCAGACACCTTGGATGCAGTAGCCTATCACCGAAGGAACTCTCTAGCCCTCTAGACGATTGGTTGACTAATAGAATCAGGTGTGTAAGTGCTTGGTTGGAACAAAGACCTGCACTCACAGCGACTCTTACTGGATCACTTTGGCCATCTCTGGTGTCCACTGTCCTGGAGATGGTGGAGACTGCAGAGTCCTGACCTGACATGTTGTCTCTCCTGTGTTGGGCCATCCTCTTGGCCAGCATCTGTTTGGTTTCCCTGATGTTCAAGTCACGACAGTCCTCTCGGCATTCAAGGGCATAAACTATATTGCTCTGTTTGTGCTGGACATGCAATCCTTGGTGTAAATCTAGTTTTGACACAGTATATTTTGAGGTTTGAAAGCAACTGAGACGCAGTGTTGGAGAAATACGCATCTCAACTGTTCTGAAACTCCCACCACGTATGGAATCACCACTGGTTTGCTCTTTGGCAGCTGTTATCCTTCTACCTTCAATTGGCTGATGCACTGTTTGGGCATCTTACTGACTTTGACAAACGCCCAGTTAGGATAACCACACTTAACCAAGGCCTATTTAGTGTGGGATTTCTCACAGTCCCCGGCCACTGTGTTAGTGGGGATGCTATCAGCCTGGTGGCACACAGCCCTGATGACTCCTAGTTTGCGCTGCAGTGGATGATGAGAGTCAAACCTTAAGTACCGACCAGTACATGTGGGTTCACAGTAAACATTCGGAATCTAATATCCCCCATCACGAATTTCAATTTCATAATCTAAGCTGTCCAACTTTTCATTTTTCACATCCTCCCTGGGGAACCTGATGTGGTTGGACACTGAATTAATGTGGTAGGTGAAATTTGGTACTTCCTGAGATTTAATTTTAGCTCAAGTGTCCTCCACAAATCTAAGCCATATCGTTTTCCTAAAATGCTTAAGCAGGCATCTATTCTCAACCCGTTGGTGTGCAATAATGAATATCCTATTCAGAACACTACGAATTTTGTGAATAAGGTGAGGGGTTAGGGTAAGCATTATGGAGGGGGATAAAACATTGGTTTCTTATGATATTAGATCTCTCTTTAGGTGTGATTCTGTTGGGGAGGCAGTGGAGGTGGTCCATACAAAATAATATGATGACCCTCACCCTTAGTAATAGGACTACCCATAACATTGACCAAGTGTGTTTACAGTAAACGCGCACATACTGATCAGTACTCAAGGTTGGACTTCCACCATCCACTGGAGCACAAACTAGGAGTCATCAGGACTCTTTACCTCCGAGCTGACAACGTCCCCACTCACACAGCAGCCTGGGAGGGGGGGAAATCCCACATCAAACAGGTGCTGGTACTGTGTGGTTGTCCTAAAAAAAGCCAGTAAGATGCTCAAAAAGTGCACCAGTCAATCAAAGGGAGAACCGCAACACCCAGTTAAGCACAAACCAGTGGTGATTCAGTATGTGGTAGGTGTTCTGGAACAGTTGAGATTAGGTTTTTCCAAATACGTCTCGGTTCTTTTCAAACCCCAAAACACGCTGCACCAAAAATGGGTCTACCCCAAGGATCAGGTCCCATCGGCACAAACTGGATAATATAGTGTGTGCTATTGTGTGCCAGGAGGATTCCTGTCAGGTCATCTATGAAAAGTACTCATTAACATCGAATATGCAGTCAATGGCCAACTTGCCAAGTCTGTCTTTTTTTATACCTCCGTTCTGTTTTCCACTTTACTACTTGTAACACTGCAAATTTCCCCTTGAAGGACTAATAAAGGAATACTTTATCTGTTATGAAACCATCCTCTGTTTTGGTCAGTATGCAACTGTATTTTTTATGAGTGGGGATGTCTGCAGTCAGCTCAGACTGAAAACGTCTCCTGTATGAATAGTGAAATATTTCTCAGTAAGACTTCTCATCCTGATGAACTGATTCATCTTTTTTTGTGATATAAAGTAAGTGATACAGTATGTGCCTGGCACTATGACTTCATGAATGTAGATATGATTGGCAAAGGAGAAATGTCTGCCTTTATAGTGGGAACCCATGGATTGTGTGTATTCTTTAACAGCAAACCTTTGAGGAAGCAGAGAAAGGTTTTGATGAAACCTTGGCAAAAGAGAAGGGGATGAATCGTGACGACAGGGTCCATGGTGCCCTCCTCATTCTTAATGAGCTGGTCCGCATCAGCAGCATGGAGGGAGAGGTGAGTACTCGTTTAGCTAAGGAGACGGTTATTTTGTTCTGCAACCTGCATCAACCTAAAGCCCAAGGCCAAGGGTCATTGGTATCATAAAGGACTAGCTGTGCGACACAAACTCTTATACACTAAAGAGCCAAAACATTATGACAACCGTAGAGTTGGGTTGATGTCCAGTTTTGCTGTTCTGGTCTGACATAAGAGTTTAAATTAGTTTGATTTAATAAAAGCTGGCTGAAGTGGCATTTTTCATTATGAGATGTTCTGGTAAATTAAAAAGTAGCCTACGTCAGTCACCTGTCATCGCAGGGTTAAATCAAATTTTTATTCTATTGGTAATAATTAGTAATAATACGAAATAATAATATTAATAATGATTCCCTTATCAGTCCCACAAGGGGAAATTTGGATTTCTCTGCATTTTTGACCCAACCTATATTGCATAGGAGCAGTGAGCTGCCAACATATAGCGCTCGGGGAGCAGTTAGGGGTTCAGTGTCTTGCTCAAAGACACCTCGACATGCTGTATGCAGGACCGGGGATCGATCCTGCAACCTTCCGATTGCTAGACGACCGCTCTACCCACTGAGCTATACCGCCCCATATTAGCCGCCCCATACTATTGCAACATGATCAACCTGATTGTTTATAAAGAGACAAACGGAGCTGCTAGTGTATGACAGGTTATGTGGCATTTAGCGCTGAGCTGGGGTCAAATTTGTTTAGAGGTGGGGGGAAGAGGAAAATGTGTTTATTAACTTTGTGGTGACAAGAGAGATGAGAACGAGTGGCAGAAAATGAAAACGGTTCCAATATGGCAACATTTGGGATAGAAAGTAGACATGAAGTCATCTTTCACTAATAACTTTGATGTTTAGAAGAAGAAAAGTTAAGTTGAACGGTGTTTGTGAGAAATAAAAACGGTGTCACTCAGTTGTCCTCCTGTAGCGCAGCTCCTAAACTCTCTTCTTCTTTAGTGTTTATTGGCTATTGGAAAACCAGCTTAGATGGGTATTACAGTCATTAACTGGAGTGCAGTCACTTCACTGCAGTCACTTAGCCAAGTCAGTTGTAATGTTTAGTGGCAGAATTTGGTACAATATTTAAGTCTGGTGCTTTGAATAAAGGACCGTCTCCAGTCATGTTAAATTCATAGAAATATTCTGTTTGGTATAATAAGTTGTCAAATGTGTTTTTTTCTACAAAATAAGTTTATTTTTATCATTAAAATTCTTAAGATCACTTCTCTCTCACTAGAAAAATCCAGAATCTGAATATGTGGTATAGCTCAGTGGGTAGAGCAGTCGTCTGGCAATTGGAAAGTTACAGGTTCGATCCCTGGTCCTACAGAAAGCATGTCAAGGTGTCCTTGAGCAAGACACTGAACCCTTAATTGCTCCCCAAGTGTATCCTACACAATAGCAAGTGGTTATATCAGAGTAACACACACACACACACACACATTTTTTTTGTACCCATGTGTGGAGGAGTGATGCTGGTATACTGGGAGAAGGATGCTGAATATGGAGCTGTCAGGCAAGAGGAGAAGAGAAAGACCAAAGAGGAGATTTATGGATTTGGTGAGGGAGGATATGTAGGTGGCTGGTGTGACAGAGGAAGATGTAGAGGATTGGAAGAGATGGAGATGATGATCTGCTTTGGCAAACCTTACCAGGATCACCTGAAAGTGGTAGCAGTAGATATATTATTTTTAAAACTGAGACATCACTGTGCAGCAAAAATCTCAAGTTCAAATCCTGATGGGTTCAG
>OMLC01104115.1:2886-19100 GCA_900302585.1 Regalecus glesne | reverse complement strand
ACGTTGGTGGAAAAGAGCTCACGCAGGAGGTCTGAACTCTCCAGCCTGGCAACACTCAGGCAGGCCAACAGTTAATCAGCAAGGCAAGAAAGACCACCTCACTGTCTATCCACTAAGAGACTACCTCAGTCTGTCCAGTAAGAAACACCACATCACTGTCTGTCCAGTAATAGAGACTACCTCAGTCTGTCCAGTAATAGAGACCATCTCAGTCTGTCCAGTAAGAAACACCACCTCACTGTCTATCCACTAAGAGACTACCTCAGTCTGTCCAGTAAGAGAAACTATCTCAGTCTGTCCAGTAAGAAACACCACATCACTGTCTGTCCAGTAATAGAGACCATCTCAGTCTGTCCAGTAAGAAACACCATATCACTGTCTGTCCAGTAAGAAACACCACATCACTGTCTATCCAGTAAAAAAGACCACCTCAGTCTGTCCAGTAAGAAAGACCACCTCAGTCTCTCCGGAACCTGGCTAACATCAGAATAGAACAGCATAGATCTATTGCTTGAATGGAACTGTAGAGTAACCAGCTGGACACGGATAAACAAGATGTGGCAATTATACAAATAATGTAATCACTATGCTACATAAAACACAACAAATACATTGTACAAATAAGCCAGTACATTAGACTAAAGCATACTGGACTGCTTACAATGTAATAACAGAACACACTAGCTCTCACAGTAATGACACCGTCTTAGCATCACGCAGAGGCATAAGAACAACGAGAGGCAGAGAGCGTTTGTGCTGTTAGCTGTCATTAAGCAAGCCCACATGATGGCTGAGGGGAGGATTTAAAGGCATTACATGGTGATGTTGAGGACTGGGGCTTTGTGTTCAGCTCTGTTTAAGGGGTGTTTGGGAATATATCTCCACGAGGCAGGTTCTCTGATGGCAACACACACTAGCTACGCCATGAGAATTACATTCAAATTTAAAAGAATACGGGGGTAAAAATGATACATCACCATAAAACGTTTCAGTTATCAGAGGAGATGCTTGGATTGAAATCACATTTCAGAAGACAGCCATTAAACTCTGCACTGCCACACAGATTATAGAGCATAGGTGCACCATGTCTAGCCATGAGACACGTTATAGCACTAGAAGACAGACGACATGACATACGCGGTGAGCGCTGTGCAGGCAGCCGCGTAGGCTGAGTGACGGACGGCACCTGGACCGAGTCGGGACGCGTTAGCTTTAGCCTGCTAGCTAGTCGTGACACATGTATGGATGATGCGGGCGAACGTTGAAAGCCGGAGTGGCGACACTCACCCGGAGCCACCTGGACGCCTTGAGGATCACCTGCGGGTCATAGTGAGACGGAACCGGCCACTGCCCGACGCCAAACGAGGTTGTGGAGGAGAAGTGGCAGAGGATTAGACGACAAACGTGCGCAGACGAGGGAAGGTGGCTGTGTGTTGACAGCGCGTACAGCGGTGATCTGCCCTGAACTGGCTCACCGACGGCAGGAAGTAGCAGGATGTGACGTCAGAGAGGAACCTCCTCCGCAAGGTGAAATCCGCTCGTCGGGATTATCGCTGTGACGGGGATGGGCTCCCGCTTAGATCCACAGTGAACGCTCCTGATTCTGTCGTGGTACTGAGCCTGTGGAGTGACGACGGCACATGGCTTTATGTTGTACGAACTGGGTCACGGACGGAACACATGGTGCCGTCTCTGAGTCGTCAGTCCACATGCTAATGAAGTTCATGCTGCGGTGAAGGGTCATGTTTAAGGTGGACATGCGGTGCTGAAGCCTGCGTGACAACCCTGTTAAACGTATTCTCAACGGCTGGATGAGATTCTCAACGTTGGTCCCATCCCAGCGTGGTCCACTCGTGATGTGGCTCACAGGGAGTCATGGCGCTGCAAGCAGACTTGCCTTGTTCCACTCCTCCCTCCCCTCTGAACTCAGCGTGCAAGGTGAGCAGAAAGCCGTGGAGGTTCACCCGGAGGGCTTTGTGGAGCCAGCATCTTCCCCACATGCTCCGCAGTGGAGCGATCACTGACGTAGGGGCCAAGAACAACAATGTCTACTGGCTCCTGGTTCTTCAGATGTCCTAATCCTTACTCTATGTGACTTGTGCAAACAGAATTCCAGCAATTTAAATGGGACAAGCCAGCCTCTGTAGGGACAGGGATGAGACCCACTGCCTGTCCCGCACAGACAGCGGATCAGTGCAAACACAGCAGTCGTCCTGATCTCACCAGACTGCATAAACCGCACTCCTCTGGCCCTCCGGGAGAGAGGTCAGCTCTACGTGTCACCAGGGGCACGGACTTAGATGGAGCTTGGGGGATTAAGGCCAGATGCCCTTCGTGACACCCTGCGGTGGGTCCGAACCCACAGCCCCTGGCTCGTAAATTCCTGAAGTTCTCCTCTACCACTGAGTTACTGCCCCCCCCACCCTGTTATTAAAACATAAAAAGATTCCCTTATCAGGCCCACAAGAGGAAATGTGGATTTCTCCTCATCTTAACCCATCCTATTGTATAGGAGCAGTGAGCTGCCACCATGTGGTGCTCAGGGAGCAGTTAGGAGTTCAGTGTCTTGCTCAAGGACACCTCCACATGCTGTATGCAGGACCGGGGATCGAACCTGTGACCTTCTGATATACAGATGACCGCTCTACCCACTGAGCTATGCCATTCCAAGAGGATGGGTGATTTGAGCCTGGGGAGCCAGAAGACTGATATTTCATTCAACATGTCCCTGTTTACAGTCATGGAGGAGGAGCTACTGCAGGGGCCATGTCCACAGAAAGCCTGGACAAACCCAGTGCAGACAAGGGTGAGCAAGGTGACCATGGCCCCTAAAGCCAAGAGACTGATGAGGTGTGGAAATACCTGGAGTAGCACAGACTACCTGCCAGCTGAGGTCATTTGGTTTCCTAGACAACCTGCACGTGTATTGATTGTTTCGACCAATACACTTTTCCTCCATGTTTGAAATATGATGAGAGTCTTGATGCATGCTTAGTAATCCAGGAACCTCTTTTCCTGATATAATGAGAGAGGTCCGTTCTTCCCTGTCGCCATCAGTCCCCATGTTGTGGGGTGGACACGGACTTAGACGGTGGGGAATTAAGGCCGGATGCCCCACCTGATGCCCCGCGGAGGGTCAGAACCCGCTGCCTTGGACTCCTCAGTTCTGGCAGTGAGCATGCTAACCATTGAGCTACCAAGACCCTGAAACAAAGATGATGAATTAAAGCGATCTATTATTAATTAATTCCGGCGGTTGTCAGACTGAATAAATTGGACTAGTGGATTTGACTGACCAAAACAGGAGATAAGCAGCAGAAAAACGGAGCGTAGAAACTAAAACTATATAGGACAGAAGTGGATTTCCTAACTTCACGATGAGATTGTAAGATGGAGACTTTAAAAGAACCCCTGAACGAGAGGAAGAGGGAAAGGAAGCTACGCAGGAGGACACGTGGCTCAGAAGGTTGGGATCAGGGTTTGTTACAAGACTTCTGCTCTGCAGAAACCCGAGACATCTCCACAGCAGCCTTCCAGGAGACTCAATGAACTTACTAGCTGTTCTGTCATTACGAGGAAACAGGAGCCAAAGTGAGTTTGGGAAGAGGAGCCATTTACTCACAAGCCTTGAAGTGAACTGTGTGTGCGTGTTACAGAAGCTTCGTCTTATTAAGGTGATGTCAGAGTGAACTAGCAGCATGTTTGGTCATACATGTGAAACATCAGGAGGCCGTCTGCTTTTCCTCTTTTTCCAGTTCCGATATGAAAAAAGGAAATTGAGAGCTCACGAGTCACCATCAGTCCCCATGTGGTGGGGGGTGGACACTGACTTAAATGGAGCGTGGAGGATTACGGCCTGATGCTCTTCCTGATGCCCCTCAGCAGGTTTGAATCCACAGCCTCTGGCTTGTGAGTTCCTGAAGCATGTTCTCCCACTGAGCTACCAATTACAGCCCCCCCCAAATAAATGAATACCACATAACCTACATTTGAAATCTGAGTTTTATAAACGGACACAGCCCGTGGTGTGGGACGCTCCTGTCTGGATCCACACCACAGTGAAACTTAGAAACAGATTAAAGGAAATATGAACCACAGAAGAAGAAACGGCCAGAAAAGGGCACAGGGTAAACTACAGCAGATGGATCTATAGGTAGATGCAGTATCTAGGTACACATACAGAAAGCTAATTTCCCTGAACTGGACATGTACTGCCAAAGTGGTCATGATGACTTTCACAGAACTCTGGCGGGATTGTTTGTGATGTGATTCCTGAGGCCCAGCTGTAGTCGTGTCTCAGTTGATAATAATAACCTCGTTTATAGGGACAGTGCCTATCGAGGGAGATTCAGCATGTATACACCCCCGGTTTATCCACCAGGCTCATTTTCATCTGTTGTCCCAAGCAGTTAAGGGTTCAGCCTCTTGCTCAAAGAGACTTCAGTATGCTCTCTGAAGGAACCGGGGATCAAACCACCAATCTTCTGATTACCAGACGACCACCCTGCCCCCTGAGCTACACCACCCCAATTGACACCTCACAGTGTGTCCACAGGCGGAGCACTGGACCCTCAAATTATGATGGCACAGTCCTTTTCCTTGACAAGCACAGAGACAGTTTCCCACACAGGCGTCAGGGGTGAAGGGAAGCTCACCAAGCAGGGAGAAGTCTTGTCCTCTCATCTGCTGAACAAGCAGCGTGTCTCTCTAATGGCATACGTACAAAGCTATGTCCCAGTGAGTTCTTTCAGTGAGTTCTGGCCAGTTATTCCATATTTAGACTCTGTAGGCCAACTAAGCAAAGCTCTCACATGTGAAGAGAGACCACGGGCCAGTCAGAACTGGGCCTCTTCACTGTTTCTGTTTGACTGGGTGTCAGATCACCGGAGAAGGCCGGACGCTGATTGATGATCCATCTCATCACGGCCACAGATACCTGCCACGCCTTGGAGTTGACAAAACCTCTAGGCTGGGCCAGAACTAACTTAATTCTTGTCATCCGCCCCTTTGCAAGGTATGGGAAAAATAGCCAGCACTGAAGAGCTTTGGGAGATGAGAGAAGTTTGGCTTTCAATGGAGGCAGAGAGAAAAAGGAGCTGAAAGGAAAAGGAACTGGGTCAATGGGATGGGGGCAGGAGAGGCTGAATGCATAGGTCTGCAGTCTGCAGTGTTGATATTTCCCTCAATGGTCTCCTCTAAAGTGAGCGTTTTAAGCCACCCCGACACACTAAATTTGTCCTTTGTGCGTGGAGAGGCCCTAGCTGTCGAGATGCAAGGTGAGGAGGCACTGGGGGCAGATGGAACCTGCTTGTCACCTCAATGGTCCCTTTTCTAACCCCCCGCATCCCCGTTCACCTCCCAAGGCCCTCCCTGCCTATCTCCATCATTCACCCAGGGCTCCATTGGGAGCATTCAGGGGGACCCCGGGTACTAGGACAGTCCCATAGAATGAGCCCCTCCGGCCAGCTTGAATGCGGTGCCATTGTTCAGCCCAGGGCCATTAAACCACCTCCTGGGCAAACAAGAGCGTCCCTCTTCCTTTATGAGTGCCGAGGAGGCAACAAAGAGAGGAGTCATTGAGAGCTGGAGGCGGCGCCCTTTTGTTTGGTGTCCTTTTTGCTGCTCCTCAATGCCTGGGCTGGGAAGGGGAGGCTCCTGTTTGGTTTTTAGCTCTCTGCATATCGCCACAATCCCTTGTTTGGCCCTCACCGAGATGTGAACTTAATTGACTTGAGTGGCCCCAGAGCACCACATCACAAATAACCTGGAGGAGAGACAAAGTGAGGATGTCATGAGAACCAGCCCATAATGGAGCCCAGGAGGATTCCACAGGGCTCTCCTTCTACCTCATGTTGGAAGAGTGAATCCTCAGTGGCTCTCTGGCGGGGAACAGACAACACCGTGAGCCACATGTTCTGCAGGATGTCAACAGGTGAGGTTGTTTGGGAGCACCTAGCAAAGAGTTTTCTGGGAAAACACTTTGACATTTGATTTGAACGAGCTGAGAGGTCAGAAAGCTACTGACCCCGTCCTGTAATGTGAGAAGCTTCTTATTGAAGTGCCCTTGAGCAGGATGCTGAACTCACAACCTGAGAAAGAACTCTCCAATGTGAAAGTAAAAAATTGCCTTCAGACAACGTCCAGCTGAGTAATAATAGTAAAAGGTCCATTTTTACCCGTCACAATTAGTCCCCTTGTTCTGGGGGTGGACATGGAGCTAGATGGAGTGCAGGGGGATTAAGGCCAGATCAAGCCCGTGAAGCCTGGTATGTCATTTCCTGATGTGTGGGCTCTACCGCTGAGCTACCGCAGCCCCCTGAGTAATCGTAGTGACAATAAGAACAGTCGCCAGACAATCTGAATTGGAGATCCCTCTCACCACCACACTGAAGTCACATCTCAGAACATATCCGCTTTATACTGTCCCCTCAACCTGATCATTTTCCAGGACATCTGATTGATCTGACCATTTTCCAGTTGGTCTTCCATGGCCGGAGATCTCCTCTCCATCTTCCCAGGTTTTCCATGGTGTGTCCAATTCTTTTAAAAGTCGGGACTTTAAAATGATCACCAAGAGATGACGTGGTCAGGTTAACCATCGTAGGCCAGTGACGGTGAATCAAACACCCGAGACCTAAAGTTGAAAGGCCCTGTCAGTGCAAGCACTCTGGATATTTGGGATAAAATTCCCTCACATCCATCATGAATGACATTCCTGCCAGTTAGCCGGTGAAACTCCTCTGGACACCCTGAGGTGAGAGATGACAAAGAGAAAGCAAGGAGTCAACTTGTACCATCCTTTACCTCCCAACAGGCCCTGACCTCCTTCCTCCCTCCTGCTGACCACCACAGCACTGAGCGGGTGGTGATTACCCAGGAGGCGTTCAGTGTGGATCTCCTGAGGAGAGGTTAAGGAGAGGAGTCAGGCTGCCTGGCTCTCTGTCATCCATCTCTGGGCCCTAATCAAGTTATCATATCAACAAATTGCTCATCAGGGGCCCCGCGGCTGACACCCCAAGAAAGACACCTGGGGGGAGACAAATTTCTAACAGCGGGGTGCAGGGCCTGGGGGTCGGCCTGCCAGGCAGCCATGAAAGGTACCTGCAGCCAGCGGACCAGCTCCCCTCTGGGGAGTACGCCCTCACTGGGCACCACGCTGGGGCAGTTATTCGATTAGGCGGTGCGCTAAGTGGGCAGCCCATTCCAAGGCCCCGGAGCCTGGCTAACCACCCACTGGGGAAAATACCCTACTCACTATGTGAAGAGACAGAGAGAAATGACCAGGGACAAAACACATCCACAGCAACCAACAAACATCCAACATGAAGATGATCATTAATCATATAGTCTCTAATATATCTGTTACCATCACGAATTACTGAAAGATCCACTTTTACACCATTAGCCCCCACATTGTGGGGCTGGACCAGACTTAAATGGAGTTAGGGGGATTAAGGCTGGATGCCCTGATTGATGCCCGGTGGTGGATTTGAACATGCAACCTCCAGCTCCTCAATTCCTGAACCGCATGCTCAACCACTGACCTACTATCAACCATGCATCTACTGTCACATGAGAGCAGGGAAGACATGTGGATATCTGCACACACACGGGGGGCACAGAGAGAGAGAGACAGAGAGAGAGAGAGAGAGAGGGAGAGAGAGAGACAGAGAGAGAGGGAGAGAGACAGAGAGAGAGAGAGACAGAGAGAGAGAGAGAGAGAGAGAGAGAGAGAGAGAGAGAGAGAGAGAGAGAGAGAGAGAGAGAGAGAGAGAGAGAGAGAGAGAGAGAGAGAGAGAGAGAGAGAGATCTTAAACACAAACACAAATAAACAAATTACCCCAACTCCACAGGGGATACAAAAACATGTTGGTTTTCTTTCACAGAGCACAAGAGAGAGGCAGAGAGAGTGTGATACTGTGCACATGAGCAAGCGGGCGTTGGGGACATGTTAATTGATTTCTTCCCACAGGGGTGTCATTTCATCATACATCATCATGTTTTTAACCCCAGCCTTTCAGCACACTGTCTTTGTGGAGAGAGGAATCTTATGGGAATTAGCCCCGAATAGAGACAGATAGAAAAAGCTCCGTGGTCAGACAGACAGAAAAATAACCCTACAAACAGCAACAGCCCGAGAGTGTGTGGGTATTATTATTATTTTTTATTTTTTTTGGGGGGGGGATTGGAAATAGATGTTGGCTGAATACTGGCAATGTCAGTATTCACATGAAAATTGGTAAATTTTGGAAATGCCTTAGAATGTTAGTTAATCGGCAAAATGTCCTTATGATATGCATATTAACATTGTCGTATATTAATATCATTACCATATTTCAATAAGATTATATATATGTTAATTATAGGATAATAATGCAAAATGGTGAATCAATTCATCTGGACACAACGTTTTAGTGAGAGAAACGTTTCATCACTCATAGAGGTGACATCTTCAGACTATGCTGACTGTAGGCATCCCCACCTTTATAAACAATACAGTTGCATAACAACCGACCCAAACACTGGCCGAGAGGATGGCAAAACACAAGAGAGCTACCACACCAGTTCAGGACTCTGCAGTCTACACCCATCGACAGACCAGTGGCCAGTCTTTCAACAATGAAGATGTGCACATCCTTGTTAGGGATGAATGCTGGTTTGAACGCAATGTCTAAGAGGCCACCTATGTAAAGAGAGAACAACCATCATTGAATAGAGGGGCTGGGGGATAGGCTGTGTACATCTGTCACCTTTTCCAATGCAGTGATTGTAACTATTCCCCAACTCTCTGTGAATAGTACACATTACTATTGAAAGTCCAGTCAATGGCTAACTTGCATTTGAGACCATTCTTAGTTTTGGCCGTGCTGCAACTGCATTGTTTATGAGGGTGAGGATAACTACACTCAGCACAGTCTGAAGAGGACACCTGTATGAGTGATGACACATTTCTCTCACTAAACTAAATGTGTGATAGCAAATGTTGAAATAGCACACTGCCACATAATCACACTGTGACACATGACACATTTTATTATTTAGAAATGTTTCCATCCAAACAAAACAAAACATATTTCTCAGTGCAATTGTACAGTTATGAATCTTAAATATATCCAAATAATTAACTAAAATCAATATTTAGTAATAATAGTGATGACAAAAAGTCCTTGCTGCTTGTCTCAATAGACAAGCAACATAATGAGAACATTGAGAACATAAGAATGAGAACATTCTTCCGAAATAGCTGGAAACTCTTCGAACACCTTATTTGCAGAAAAATTGGATTTTTTTAATCGTTATTATCTTTTAGCTTTGGACATACAACTTTTTATTTTGGACACAAAACATTTCCACAACCTGACTTCAGATAAGTTGTTTGACTGGATGGATAAAAAAAACATACAAAAAGAAAAAAAAAAGTAGAAACTCGACAGGACATGAATAAATTGTATCACTAGTTCAGCATATAACGCAAACAAAACAACATTCCATACATTTATGCTTAAATTAATATAAAAAAGTGACATGGTTAGTGCTGCAGACCCTGCAGGCAGGGGTTTGAGGTACAAGGTTGTTTCACTTCACAACAAACATTAAAATTGGCCTAGTATTGAAATATCTAGTCAGCCTACATTAAATTCCTCTGTTGCATTGCAACCAATCACAAGTTCTCATTTGAAAAGCAAATAAAAATCATTCACATTCACGGAGCTAAGGGTGGGTTTTATTCCAAGGTGCTGTCCAGATAAGCCCGAATCCTTTCTCGATGGGGCTGGCTGAAACAATGGCCAATGGTCTGGTCAATTTCTTGGATTCGTCTCTGGAAGCGGTTCCGGTCTCGGGCCATTTCCTCCCAGCATCCTCTGCGGGAGGCATGTCGAGCAAACTGCCATGTATGCATCACGTGGACTTGGACAACAGGGGAGAACCGCACCTTAAATTCATAAGAACAACAACTCAGTAAACATCGATTCAGTAAAAACCTGACAGAGTTTAAGGTACTGACAATGGAAATTTCCAGGAGGAAATCCCTGTCAGAGTAACAAATACTTATGCAAGAAAACTAGGCAATAATCCCCACCCCTCCAAAAAAAAAGGAATCAAACATACTTCCACCCAGCGTTAATCATCACTGATTATCACTCTGTTCAACTAATGTGGTTTTTTCAGCCACAGAAAGAAATTTAACAGTGTGATGAAACTTGATGACGATGCTAATGCGTGTAATAGAGAAACACCAATGCAACATCACGTGGAAGGCAAGTCTCTGTTGACTTGTTGGAGTCATGTGACTCAGTCATGACAATAGTGTTGCCAACAACAACTCAGCTAAACACATCGGTATATTTAGTCTGTGCCTCATGAAGCAGGAAATAACCTTATCCCTAATAGAGAGATTAAAATAAACCACTTATATTACATACACACGTCTATAGCATTATGTTGGACCTAAGTAATCTGTTATGGCTTTGTGTGTGTTTTCAAAGACTGACAGTTGACATATTGGGTATAACTGTATAGTAACCTTTTTGTGGGCGCTGCTGTTCTTTCCGTCCTTCTTCTCTGTGGGTGACCCAGATTTCTGCCCTTGCCTCTTCCAAGGCACCAGCACTGTGTCTTTATGACAGTGATGCATTAACCATTTTTCTGACAAGATGGGTTTGACAGCTACATGTCTTTGGGTACTTGTGGCCTCTTCTTTAACCCATGAAGGCAGTCTTTGGACAACAGTGGTTTTTGAACCTGGCCCAGATGAGTGCTTGGGCGTCAGTAGTGCTGTGGTAGGGGAACTCTGGAGAAGACCTTGAGAGTTGAGAGGGTGGTATGGGTCATCATTTCGGCAGAGGGACCTCCACAGCTGCTCCTCTTCATCATCAGAGGAGGAAGGAGGAAAGCTGCTCTCTTTTTCCACTGCATCAGTGTTAGACTTGGAGGGAGTTGCAGAGAGTGAGGCCTGCTGGGGCGGCTGGCTGTGAGAGAGTGATGTTTGGGTAGTCTGAGGGGTCCTATTGGTGACTGTTCCTGCTGTGAAACACATAGGGTTGTAGGGGTCTGTGTGACTGCTGAAGAATTCCCAAAGTCTCTCACTCTCCTCTTTGTCTAGGTCAGGGCAAGAACCATCTGAACTGCCCCAGCTGCTCTCACTGTCAGAGCGGGTAGCCCAGAATTTTAAACCATGAGGCCCTATGTGTTCCTCGCTGGCTGTACCAGCTGAAACACATTCAGAGTCATCGCCTTCACTTTTAATTCTCCCCATTTCTGTGCTAGTTGAAATGCAGGCAGAGAAAAAAAAAGGATTGTAAGGGTCACTAGATTTGGAAAAAGACTCCCAAAGCGCCTTACTCTCTTCACTGTCAAAATCTCCTAAGTTTTGATCTTCCTCGCTACTCCAAGGGGAACCTCCTCCTTCTTCAGTGCTCTTGTAGCAGATGTCCTCCGTGCCAGAGCTGTCAGTGCTGGATACAAAGATGCTCCAGTCACCAGGGAAGCCCATTTTCCAGCCAGGATGGTGTCCAACAAAGATGCTGTCGTCTTTGTTAGTGGCAGTCCTGGTGACGAAGTCGTCTACAAGTTCACAGCAAAGGTTATCGGCTCTCAGGCTGGACAGCAGAACTTCGGCGGTTGAACCCCCCGGAAAAGTATCGTCAACATCAGTGCAGAAACTGGACAGCGGATTTGTACCTCCAACCATGACTCGGTTTTCTCCATCAAATAATGAGGAGAAGAGGAAAGACTCGGTCAGATTTGTTGTCGAGCTGATGTCCTGAACACTTTGACCAATCTCGTCCGTAATTCTCAGATGAACCTCGAACCTGAACATCTGGAAAACTAAAAAAAGAAAAAGGTGATTAATAAAAATATTGTTGTTTTATAGATCACTTATTAATCTTTTTATCCATTTGAAAAAGGATAAAAAGAAAAAACTTCTTTCTTACTCAAATATCTAGGTAGTCAAAAAGTCAAAACGGTTTGAATGAGGTCATCTGCATATAATTTGAAAAACAGGATAACTCTGTTCAGGATTATTGAGGAAAAAAACATATTTAAAAATCAATTATGGCATTGTATTGCCTGTAATCTGTGCGTGAGTACGTTCATTTACATCTTTGTCCAGTGTTGGGGTCTTATATAACTCACATCCTTCACTTAGATCGGAAAGAAAACATTCAGATGAATGTTGAAACTTCCTCCGGTTTAGTTTATGGTAAAATGACTTGTTCTTATACACTAATTTTCTAGTCTGACGACCACTCAAGGGGCATTATAATGAATGCCTCACATTTACTGAGCTACAGGCTTGGGAGCTAACCGAGAGAAGACTTACTCCCAGGCGCGTACACTCTACCCGCTGAGCTACCGCGGCTCTCTTCTGATAAGAATACCCAATTCAAACTATTCGTACTTAAAAACATAGGCATGCCATTTGAGTGATTTAAAATGCTAAATAAGTACCATCTCAGTGGGTAAAAATGGGATTTCATAGCCAAACTTGATCACTTTCCTTGTTATAAATAATGTTACCCAGATATTTGATGAATTTTGTGGCTGTCTGACTGAGAAATTAATCCAGAAATGTCCATGTTTTCTAGGATAGAAATGCCTCAACACTGTGTTTATTAAATATGGATGGACAATCATACGGGGTATGACGGATTACAGGGTAAACAAAGCCAAACAACCGTGTCAGATTACCTGACATGAAGCTGTAGTAGATGACCTGGACTAACAACCGGAGTTGTTCCCACAGGACGAGGAGTAACTGCTTGGTCCACGGCAATAACGCCATTCCCCCACTTCCAAACTTCTCCATTACCGTCCGGTCCAAATTCTTGGATTCAACAGAGCTCGTTGCCATTTTCCTCTCGAGATACGAAGACAAGCAAAAGCAAGTTCCTCACGTATTTTGATATTCCTCGTCAAAAACATAGAGATTCCACGCATTTGTTGGTAACGGATATACAATGATGATGTGCGGTCGCTTCATTTTTCTTTGTCACTGGTTTCAATGATCTCCTTGATTTCGCTCGTTAAATCTTCACGTATATTCTCTCCATATTTCATTTGTGATGTCGTCGTAGTAGATGAGAGAATGTCTATTGATTACAACACTGCGTTATAAGTAAGCATTACGCTGTGTGAAGTCGTGTTGCTATTGGACAAAACTGACGCCTACTACAAAATCCCTCCTCTGATTACGTCACGTCGGTGACTCATGGAAAGTGCCCATTTCCCAAAACTGTTAAAGGTTTTTTTTTTAAACCGAATCTATTTGGGAATAAACGCATGTATTGAAATGAAGAACAAATATCTATTTGTATGAAATAAAATAAAAAAATTGACGCCAAGCAGAGGATAGACAATCCCAAAGTGACTACGGAAACCAAAATACCCCTGATCGACCATTTTCAACATTTCATATGGAATAAAGTCTAAAGTGGCTTTTTAATATATATATTTACATTCATTCAAAAGTTTTAAACTTTCTGGGTATATTGTACTTCATATGTGAAAAATATTTCCATATTTATAGAAGAGCCAACACCAACCTGAAAAAGTTTGGGGAAAACAATATCGCAAATCACTTTCCCCTTGTTAATCGCTTTCAATATTTCACGACTCTATTTTTTTCATGGTTTTGGTAGGGTCGATGCCATTTTTTTGAATGAAGAGGTCTCGGAAAATGGGTGTTGTTCCAACGGACTATCGGGGGAGAAAACAAACTCAGAACAAATTAAGTATCCACAGCCCCCGGGGGATGTAGGACAACGCCTACGAGCTAGCTGTCAAGACCCCGTCATACGTTTGTTGATAGGGATTCACAATGACTCCGAATTAAAGGGTTGAGAGTTTGTAGGAAGTTGTCCAGTTTACAGGTCTCTCATGGACTTTACCTTCACCTCCAACTCATGTTCCTTTCATCAGTGGATTGCAACACTGAGGCGAATAGAATCAAGTGGACATCCACGAACTGAAGAAGGATGAGGAACTTAACTAGCGAACTAACGTATTGCTGTTTCAGTCCTATCGACAGTACCATTATCGCCATCGGTCTGGATCTGACCGACTTGAAGGATATCCATTTCCTATCATGGCAACATTACCTCAAGGGACGTCTACGACTTTATGTCTATTTTAAAAAACTGATTTAAAATAGATCCCCAAAAGGCAATCGCAATCAGCTCATTTTCTATACATAGCATAACTTCGGTTTCACAGCTCGTCTGCTAACAAGTGGTTTAAGAGCGTCTAACAAGAGCTAACATTAAATATTAAGGAAAATGTGTTAACATATTTTTATAGATAAAATATGTGCCAGCTCCAATCAAATACAGTTGCAATCTGCAAATCAGGGTTTTTAGTCAAATATACAAACTAGCAAGTTTACAAAAACAAAGAACAAGAACATTTCAAATAGCTCAACACAACTAAGATTACAGGTAGTTTCTCCAATTTCAACAAAAATGCTGCTTTTAATGACTACTGCAGTATTCTTATCCTTCATATACAATGCTCTTGAGTGATCGGTTCAGTCCAGTTTGTTGTTGAGGTGAACACCCAGGTACTTGTAAGATGTTACCATGTCAATGTCCATCCCCTGGACGTTCACCGGTGTCAGAGCAGAGTGTGTGCACCTGCAAAAATCCACCACCATTTCTTTGGTTTTACCCATATTGATCTGGAGGTGGTTCTGCTGGCACCAGTCCACAGTCTTGAATTAGCTCTCTGTACTCCCTGTCATCCCCATCTGTGATGTGGCCGACTATAGCAGAATAATCAGAGAATTTCTATAGCTGGCAGGTTATGAGAGATGTCTGCAGTGTAGGGGGTGAAGAGGAAAGGAGCCAGGACTGTTCCCTAGGGGGCCCCCACACAACACACAACCATGATAGGCAGTCTGGCGTCCTCACATACTATGGGTAATTGGTGAGGTAGCCCAATATCCACATTGTGAGGTGATGGTCCACCCCTGTACGCTCCGGCTTGTCCCCAGTTCAGGCTGTATGGTGTTAAAAGCACTGGAGAAATCAAAGAATATGATCCTAAGTGGTCCCTGCCTTCTCCAGATGAGACAGAGGTCAGTGTGGGAAGATGATAGCATCATCCACTCCAATGCCAGGTTGATAGGCAAACTGAACTGGGTCCGTGACTGGGCTCACCAGGGGGCAGAGATGACCAAGGACCAGCTGCTTGGGGGTTTTCATCATATGTGATGTTAGTACCAGCGGCCTGTAGATCTTGAGGTCATTGGATTGTGGAGTCTTGGGCATTGGTACTACACAGAAAGTTTCCCATAGCAGTGGCCCTCTCCCCTAACTTCAGGCTCAGGTTGAACATGTATTCCAAAGGCCTGCGCATCTGATCTGCACAGGATTTCAGGAGCCTGGAGCTGATTCCATTTGGACCTGTAGCCTTCCCTGCCTTGATCCTCCTAAGCTTGTTCTTCACCTGGAGTGTTATGGGGGACCGGTTGGAGCAGGGTTGTGTGCTGGAGGGTATGGATGGAGTCGGAAGGGTGGGTAGCAGCATGCAAACCCAAGAGTGCAAGTGAGCTGGGGGCCTTTGCCCATGAGGAATGGTCTAAGATTCCTCATGGACACTACCAGAAGTTGGTGTCTTGCTATGCATTACGTCTGCAGCAAGTCATAACAGCAAGAGGGTGCCCTACCAAGTACTAAAGATCTTTTGTCATCGGGAGGTTGAATGATTTAAGACTGCCGTGCTCATTAAAAGCAGCATTTTTTGTTGAAATTGGAAAAACCACCTGTCATAAGATATCCCTTTATTGGTCCCAGAAGGGAATATTACAGTGTTACAGCAGCAAAGTGGAAAGCATAGTAGGAGCAGACAATTTAACAAGGGCTGAAATATGAACACTATATACAATATGGACAGAAAAATTACACTATTTTTTTCCTATCTGGTATATTGATGTTATTGTTGTTCATGTGTTGGGTTTAAAGAAAGAAAGAAAGGATTCCCTTATCAGTCCCGCAAGGGGAAATTTGGATTTCTCTGCATTTTTGACCCAACCTATTGTATAGGAGCAGTGAGCTGCCAACATATGGCGCTCGGGGAGCAGTTAGGGGTTACGTGTCTTGCTCAAGGACACCTCGACATGCTGTATGTAGGACTGGGGATCAAACCTGCAACCCTCCGATTGCCAGACGACCGCTCTACCCACTGAGCTATGGCGCCCCCTGGATACATCAAAG
>OMLC01104114.1:16640-34985 GCA_900302585.1 Regalecus glesne | reverse complement strand
ATCCATCCATCCATCCATCCATCGTCAACCGCTTATCCGGTGTCGGGTAGCAGATTTCAGCCGGGACCTTCAAGCTTTCCTTTCCCTTGCAACATCCACTAGCTTTGATTGGGGGATCTCAAGGCGTTCCCAGGCCAGTGTGGAGATATAATCCCTCCATCTGGTCCTTGGTCTACCCCGTGGCCTTCTCCCAGCTGGACGTGGCTGAAAAACCTCCTTTGGGAGGCGATCAGGTGGCATCCTTACTAGATGCCTGAACCACCTCAACTGGCTCCTTTCTCTTTGTAGGACCAGTGGCTCTACTCCAAGTCCCTCACGTATGTCTGAGCTTCTCACCCTATCTCTAAGGGAGACACCAGACACCCTCCTAAGAAACCTCATCTCAGCTGCTTGTATCCGTGATCTTGGTCTTTCAGTCATGACCCAGCTTTAGTGGCCATAGGAGAGAGTGGGCACAAACATTGACCGGTAAATCGAAAGCTTTGCCTTCTGGCTCAGCTCTCTCTTGGTAATGAAGGTTTGGTAAAGGGAGCGCAATACTGCTCCAGCAGCTCCAATTCTCCGGTCCAACTCATGCTCCATTCTCCCCTCACTTGAGAACAAGACCCCGAGATACTTGAACTCCCTCACTTGGGGTAAGGACTCATTATCTACTCGGATTGGACAATCCTCTGGTGACCTGCTTAGAACCATAGATACATAATAATGATGATGATGATAATAATAATAATAATAATAATTCCATATAATAATAGATACCAGCTCAGCAAAGCTTCTAGAGACTAAAGTAGCATTGATGATGATGATGATGATGATGATGGCATATAAGCCCTGTTGTACAGTGCGCTTGCATCAAAATCAAGCTCACAGTTTATATTTGGAGAGGAATACGAGGCAAAGTATTTCATGTAAAAACCAAACCTACATCAATGGAGTCACCATAGGAGTGACCCATAAGACTTCCTTTTTAGCTGGTGAACTCTGGACATGGGCAATAAAGCTTTTGGACCAGTGGATTTATTTAGAAATGTATAACAATTTTGTATTCTCAACTCATTCTGCGGTGGTTAGCTAGGTGTTAGCTAGGTGTTGGCTAGGCTACATGTTATTTTTGCAGAAGCCTGTTATCTCAGGCCCACTTTTTCCTCAATGGAAACTCCTGATTAAATGTCTCCAATGGAAACTCCTGATTAAACATCAATAATGGAAACTGCTGATTAAACAAAAGTTCTGGACGTTAAATCTTCTCATCTGAATGTCAACATGTGATCAAGGATCTGATTCTATTAAATACATTTCTGGCATTTACTTTTGTATTAATGATTTATTTAACTACGGTAAGATGATAAAAATCCCATGCTGGCCTGTTTATTTTTCTTTTTTTTTTGCATTACATTATTATTATGACGCTTTTTTTCAAGTGGGGCTTTCATAATGGATATGAGATACACGAGAAAAGTGAAACAAGGTGATTCGCCTTATTTGTGAACCCCTGACCTGGATTATTGACCACGCATGAAGACATAAGTGAGATGCAGTTTGAGATGCTCCCACTAAGTTTGCAGCGTGTATGCTTTGCAGGCTAAAGTGTTGAGAATAAAAGGGGTCGTGTGGATTTTTAGGGGTGGTGTGGCTCAGGAGCTGGAGCAAGGCCCGCGGAGTTCGTTCCCTATACTTAACCCATCCTATCCTATAGGAGCAGTGAGCAGCCACTGCACTGCACTCAGGGAGCAATTAGGGGAGTTCAGTGTCTTGCTCAAGGACACCTCAACACGCTTTCTGCAGGGGCTGGGGATCAAACCACCAATATCCGATTACTAGATGACCGCCCTATCTTATGAGCTAGCTTCTTTGACTTGTTCCTGTTTCTCAGGCTCACCTAAGCAGATCTGACAGCTTCTGCTGGTACCCCGTGAGGGCACAGCAGCAATGGCGGTCCTTGTTAACCCAGCCGTGGGTTACTGGATACCATCCCAGTATCCATGGACTTGTGCCCATGCCTGTCACCATGTAGCCCACCTTCTAAGCATACCGCTCCATGTTAACCAGTAAGCCACAGGTTTGATCCCTGGCTCCCTTCGCAAGACACTGAACCCCTACCTGCTCCCCGGCTGCTGGAGCTGCCCACTGCTCCTATACAACAGGACAGGATAAATGCAGGGGACACATTTCATTGTGATAAAGCGGCTTTCGTTCATATTCAAGTCATTTCCTCAAACAAGAAGAACAACAGTTCTTCCGCACCCAGCTTGGAGTTGTTCCACGTTGAGTCAACTTTTCACCAACACGAGTTCAATATTTGAAAATCTGCTCCTTGATAAGGGGTTGCTGTTTATTCCCATATCGCATGTTTCTTATCACTTGTTATCATGGTAATGAGCTGCTTGGAAGGGCATTCTGAAGACACAACCTTGGTGTGCTTGGATATAAAAAGCAGAGAGTTCAGCCACAACGTCACTTTCAGAGTCCCAACAGCAAAGTGACTGACCATCATGAAGTTGTTCATCGTTCTCACAGCCCTGGTGGCTCTCTCCGAATGCCTCCTCAAGTAAGTGTGACCTGATTTTATTTATATAGATTCATGTTATTGTTGAGACTCATGGGAGATATTAAAATTGGGATTGTAGAGGAGTCCGTCCGTGGTGGACCATGGGAGTCCTAACACGGGTGTTGGGGGGCTTGAGGCCCCCCACAGGCTGCATGTCCTCGCTGCAGTATAAAGGGCGGTATAGCTCAGGAGGTAGGGCAGTTGTCTAGTGATTGTTAGAGCACTGGTTCGATCCCCAGATCCTTCAGAAAGCCTGTTGAAGTGTCCTTGAGCAAGATGTTGAACTCTTAACTGCTCAGGACAATAGATGAAAATCCGCCTGGTGACTAAATCTAGTGAATACACATTTGCCTCAGAATGTTGATTAATATGGGCTGTCATTCATGAAGGACATCTACCTCTTATTTTACTTTTCTACTGTGAGCCAAGCTATTCAAGGCTGTCATCAGACAGGGTCATGTGCTGCCGGGGTTCCGACTAAATAGAACCTCCATAATTATCAGGACCCGTTTGCATTTGCACAGATTTTGTGGCTGAAAGCTTCAGCCCTCTGATTAAACTAATGAAGCCGTAGCTACGCAAGAGGGACATGACTGATACGCATCCTTGAAAAGCACTGAGATGGTTTATTGTTGGCAGCATAGTGCCGTGAGATGGACAGGCAACCTCTCTAGGGTGTTTTCCTGCCCGTCACTCAATGAGCTCCAGCATGACTCCGCAACCCGACTTCAAGTGGTTGATGATGGATGGATGGATGGATGGATGGATGGATGGATGGATGGATGGATGGATGGATGGATGGAAAGACACAAAAGCTATAAAGATATACTGAAATTAACTGTTTGGACACATTCTGAATAGACATGAAGATATCTCCATATTCTCCATCCATCCATCCATCATCAACCGCTTATCCAAAGTCAGGTCAGGGGGGAACTGGAGCCTATCTCAGTCCTTATTGGACAAAAGGTGGGGGTACACCCTGGAAAGGTCACCAGTCCATCACAGGGAAAATCAGTTGGGGGGAACAGTGTCTTGCTCAAAGACACTTTGACACACTTCTCTGCAGGTTCTGGGATCAAACTAGCAACCTTCCGATCACCAGACAACCTCCCTGCCCACTGAGCCATGCCCCCCCCATTTCCCTAACCCCCTGAAAGAAAACAGGAGTTCACTGATTCTAACCTACAGAGCCTTTTCAGGCCTGCAACTGGGAGACTAGACCTTACTGGTTTAGACACTTTCTGTGATTGTTGCTGTGAGATATGTCGTTTAATGTACTGTGTCACTATGTCATGTTTCCCGTGCTAGCTTACCTGTGTTTCTTTCAATGTTCCACTTGATGAAAAAAAGAAAATCCCCACTGGGGAATCAATGCAGTACGACCATTGTTGCTGCTCCTTCCTACTGTCATCTGCCTGTACTGGGAATAGCGGAGACTCCTGTGCCTTACTGATGTTTTGTTCATCCGTCTGTGTGTGTAGGGTTCCTCTCATGAAGGGCAAGACTCCCAGGGAAAAACTGATGGAGGAGGGCCTATGGGAGGACTACAGGCAAAGGTTTCCATACACACCAATGGCCAAGTTCAACCAGGATGGCGTTGAGGCAATGACCAACGATGCTGACGTGAGTCAAGACACAGAAGCATGCTGGGGGTTTACTCACCCTGGTGGTCATGTTATGGCACAAGAAAGAAAGATTGATGGTGAACATGTTGCCATCATGGATATGTTGTCGTTGAGAATAAAACTAACAGGGCTTCCGGTGGCGTCGGGGGTTAAGGCGATGTTTAGCGAGTCTCTGCGTCACGTAGTTGCGTATTCGAACCACGGCCGGAGGTCCACAGTTGGTGGGACATAACTGGCTAAGTCTCACATGGGTATAGGGCTTTAGTTGGATGAATTATCCTGGGTTCTGACGGCCAAGCAATGTGCTTTCCCCGCAAGACCATGACGTGCGAAATAGTAAGGGTTAGTGGTCATGTGACTTGTATTCCTCCTTCCTGTTGACGGGTTAGGGTTGGAAAAAGGGGATAACTTTTAAAAAAAACGTTAATTGTGTTACATTCCCTGTCCTCTTGTCCATTGCCATGTCCGACCCTAGATGTCCTACTTCGGCGTGATCTCCATTGGCAGCCCTCCACAGTCGTTCAGTGTTGTTTTTGACACTGGCTCCTCCAACCTATGGGTCCCCTCAGTCTTTTGCCAGAGCCAGGCTTGCCGTGAGTACAACAGAAACCTGCTCTGCAGCACAAGCTGCTTGTCATCGCCCCCTGTAGTCTTGGAGGCTCCACTGCTGGTGCCTGATAACATGTCTCCAGCTACATATTTCAACATTTGGAGTAAATGAGTCCGGACACATGACGTCCTGCAGACCACACAGCTGAAAAAGACATTACATATGTTTTGCAGAGAACCACAAAAGATTCGATCCTTCCCAGTCTTCAAGCTTCAGATGGGGTTCCGAGCCTCTCTCTATCCAGTATGGCACAGGCAGCATGACCGGACATCTTGGCGTGGACACTGTTGAGGTAACCGCAAGCTCAAAACACATCAATCTGTTCCCTCAAGCATTTTGCAAAGTAGGCAAATATCTGCTGGTGGATGTTTTGACTAAAAGTTCCCTTGTGTGTCCAGGTTGGCGGACTCTACGTCACAAACCAGGTGTTTGGACTGAGCAAGACAGAGGCTCCCTTCATGTCCTACATGCAACCTGATGGTATTCTTGGATTGGCCTTCCAGTCCCTTGCCGCAGACAATGTCGTGCCTGTCTTTGACAACATAGTCCAGCAGGGGCTGGTGTCCCAGCCTATGTTTTCTGTCTACCTGAGCAGGTACTGAACTAGCCATGGACGGGTCCTTGATTTGAGACTTTCATACATTCAGAACATGTTCAAATCCAAGTCTTATCGTTGACCTGCTAAGTTCGCGCTCGTGAGGAGTTTTGACTCAACAAATGGAGCACACAGGTCATTAACGCAGAACTCTGAAGACAACTCCGACGTAGACAAATTAGACATTCATGCATTTGTCTGTCTCTTTCAGCGACTCTGAGCAGGGTAGTGAGTTGACCTTCGGTGGCGTAGATACCAGTCTCTTTATTGGAGAGGTCACCTGGATTCCTCTGACCTCAGCCACCTACTGGCAGATCCAAATGGACAGGTACCTAGACAAACTCCAGCCAAACACCACTGATTCCCGCATGTGAAACGTGTGCTGCTTATGACAAGCTCGAGCCATTACAAACGCGAGCTGAGTAAAGCCCATTGGTTTGACTTTGTCATTGTGCTGTTCATCCTTACAGTGTTACCATCAACGGCCAGGCTGTTGCCTGTTCCGGTGGTTGCCAGGCCATCATTGACACTGGCACCTCCCTCATCGCTGGGCCAAACAGTGATATCAGTAATATGAATTCCTGGGTCGGAGCCTCAACAAACCAGTATGGAGATGTGAGTAAAATGATGCCCCAGCTGTGGGCGTACAATACAAGTTACCTTTCATCGACAGACAGACCTCACTTCCCTCTCCTCCTGCCGAAATACTGATCCGACTAGGCATCTCTTAGAGGAACATCTCGGGTCCTGATGCTGTGTGAATAGACGGACCTGTCCTGTGTGGATTAGCAGCACAGTGGCTCGGTGGTTAACACTGTTGCCTTTGACCAAGGTAACGGCCTTGGGGCTGGATTGTGCAGCACTGTGGCTGCCTGATGCACCAGAGTATTTCGGATGGGACAGATGCAAAGGACTAATATCCCATCAATGAAGTTACCTTGATGGTGCCAAGCACAGTATTTATCTGCAAAGCACCAGTAGAAATGAACGTCTGCTCTCTTTCAATCTTCCCACAGGCTACCGTGAACTGTCAGAACATCCAGAACATGCCTGAGGTCACCTTCACTCTCAATGGAAAGCCCTTCACTATCCCACCATCTGCCTACGTCATCCAGGTCAGTTATCATGCACACACACAGAGAGAAGGAGTGTTGAATGGCTTCTATGAAGGTAGTTTACCAAGTCTGACAGGATCCTAAATGTATCCTCTTCCGTTTCTCTCCAGAACTACAACTCATGCAGGACTGGTTTTGGCCAAGGTGGCAGTAACCCGCTGTGGATCCTGGGAGACGTCTTCATCAGACAGTACTATTCCATCTTTGATATCCAGAACCAGATGATTGGTCTGGCCAAGTCTGTGTAGTCATATCCGGCAGCAGATGGATGGCTTTTGATTCTGTGACTTCCAACGAGGGGCTGAATGATTCAGAACTTGCTGTAAATGAATGGCACCATTAGGGAATCAACATGTACATTCAACATGCATTGTAAATACACTGTAAAGCTGAACAAGCATTGCAGTAGCTAGATTTGAATTAAATAGATTGTTGCAAAAGTCTGTCTACTCTTTCTATTTCTGAGTCTTACGGTGTGGTGTCAGTTACATCCAAGCACTATGGTATGATATTCATGAAATGACAACAATGGGAACATCTCGATGGTTTGTTCCCTCCCTCAAAAATGTCAGGGGGACGCGAATGAAGGCCGAGGCCATCCAGGCCCCCTCTTTCTCTGGAGAGACGTTATCTCTTATGAGGAATACATAAAGGATGGCCATGACCCTGTCTGAGTCAAGGCAGAGAGAACTCAGAATAAATTATTGACCGGAACTCAGAATAGAGGAGGACCAGTTCCCATGTGAGGCTTTAATCCAGAGGAAGCCGATAAGGGGACATGTTGAATACAACACAAGATGACCTGACGGCCTGATTTCCCCACTCTGCCACTATCTTAACCTGACAACAGAATGGGCTCTTTGACAGGTGGATGAGCTTCACACTGAGACCATACAGAAGTTGAGAAAATGACTTCATCTTAAGTTCACGGGACTGCGTAGGACAAAAGTGTTCTTGTCTTTATAAAGAAAAATTTACAACAACCCATGACGATCGCTTTTACTTATATATGGCCTGTTAGCATGCTGAGCTGCTCTGTGTTGAAAGAAGAGACCTGGCACATGGTATCCTTTGGAGGCCATCCATCCATCCATTATCAACTGCTCATCCGAAGTAGGATCGCGGGGAACTGGAGCCTATCTCAGTCCTCATTGGGCGAAAGGCGGGGAGATACACCCTGGAAAGGTCGCCAGTCCATCACAGGGCAGAGCAGTTAGATGAGAAGTGTCTTGCAAAAGGACACTTTGACATGCTTCTCTACAGGTGGAGGGATTGAACCTGCAACCTTCCGATCACCACACGACCGCTCTACCCAGTGACTCAGAAAACCTATTACCAACAAGTAAAAAATTCAACAGCTCCCCGGTCAATTTTTGTCAACAGCTCTTGAATTCCTCTACAACTGAATAAACACAGAATACACAGCATTAGCTTACCACACAAAACATGTAAGCTAGTAGGCAAACCTGTAAATGAGAATGGTTCATTTTATTTATCATGATTTATCCCCTGACATTGTGGGGCTCAGGGAATTAATACACACACACACACATATATATATATATATATATATATGCATAGATAGATAGAGAGATAGATAGATAGATAGATAGATAGATAGATAGATAGATAGATAGATAGATAGATAGATAGATAGATAGATAGATAGATAGAAGCAAACTATGAGAATATCCTGGAGTTTACAAATAATCACACATCTTTTTTTGTGATTTCCATACCTGGATTATTGAGCATGCATCAAGAGACCTGGAGTTTAGTTCCACTTTTTTTATCAACTCCTTAATTTACAATTCCATGGAATCTGTTTTGATAATCTATTTCAATAATTTTAGAAGTCGACTCTCTTACAGTGCAGACATGTCTATGATAAGATTTTTGTGTATTTTGTGTATTTGTTAAAAATTATCAATTGACAAAGCAGAACAGTTTTTTTGTATTTTCATGACTTCAGGATTAGTGCAGGTTGGCGGGATCAGTAGTTAACTTTGCTCCAAAAGCATTTGGTCTTGTGGGAAGATGGATTTAATCGGTGACTTTAAATTAAAATTTGGTTTAGAGATTGTTTGCTAGTATGCCAAAGGCTTGCCATTTAATTTTCTCTTCATGTAATATACCAATTAAAGGGAACTACCTTATTAAAATCTTTGGTCGCTATATACCTCTTAGAAAAATCTTTAAATTCATGAATTTTGATGAGAGGAATTTAAACTTAACTAGTAAAATTCATTTATGATTGAAGTGTATGAAGTTAAAATTTTTTCTTGTAGTTGTATGAGGAACATTACCATTTAGATTAACTAGGCGAGCAAAAATTCCCTTTGCAGATATGCACAACCTCTGACACCTGTAAGATATAGAGATCCTTGCGACAGTGTAAATGTATGTCAAGTCTGAATAGTTCATCAGTGTTGTGTCTCTGTGAGCAACTAGCCTGCCCTACACACACATAATTGGGTGTAGGCATTAACGCACGCACTTGCGCGCCTGCACACGCACGCACGCACGCACGCACGCACAAACAAATGATCATTTTCACTGCTACCCAGACATATGCAGATCCATCATAATTATCCACAAAGGGAAGTTAAATAGCTATGCATACTATTACATAGAAAAACATTCCAAATTTTCTTTACACAACACATTATGGTAAAAGAATATAATGATTTTATTTATTGTTGCTACTATATCAGCCATTAATATTATTAAAAACAACAGTAATTTTCCTCTTATCAGTCCTCTCTCTGTATTTGATCCATCCTATTGCATAGAAGTAGTGTATAGCCACCATGTGGCACTCAGGAAGCTGTTAGGAGTTCTGTGTCTTGCTCAAGGACACCTTGACATGCTTTCTGTAGGACCGAGGATCAAACCTGCGACCTTCTGATTGCCAGATGACGGCTCTATCTACTGAGCTATGCTGCCCCTAGCATATTAAAATATGACTTTTTTATTTCATATAAGAAATGGTTGGCTATCCTGACATTTTGTGTCAGCTACAGTTCAGCTGTATATTCATTTAAATCTTTAGTGGCTACAGAACCTTTTTCATGACATTTTTTTCGCTCATGTAAAAAGTGGCTTCAAGCTCTACTTCCCAGTCAGGGTCAGCATCTACTCTCCCCATTGCATTAAAGACTGGAGTTAACCTTTGTGCAGCATATATAAATCACAGTTGGTACACTGCACAGCATTGTATAGTCTCCTTCTCTGGGTGTGTTTCACCAGAGGGATATGTTAAGATGAGGAAGAAAAAAAGTAGAGACCAGAGAACAGTGGAATACAAAGGGCGAATCAACTGCTCAGTCCTGAATAGTCTAAGCTGTTGCTGAAGCTAACATATATGTGTTTTTTCAACAAATTCATTTTGCTTGAAATCCATTTACTTAATTATATTCCCTTGATTTAATATAATTTGCGAGGAAAATTAACTAAATATTTGATTAATGGACTTTGCAGACCACCATCTTAAATTGGTAAAGGAACCCTCAGATTTGTATCTGTCTGTATGCATGTCAAGGGAATAAGCGTCTGTGTGTGCACATTTGCTCAGAGATAGGTGTATGTATAAACATTTTGTGAAAAAAATCTAAAATATAGATACATCTCCACTTAGATGCATCCATACGTATTTATTTGCATGTCTATATGTGTGGATAAACTGTACATACATATTACACTGTAATTTAAGCAGTTTTTCCATTCTCTATGCAGTGTAAATATTAAAGAATCAGGGAAGTTTAGACAAGCTTTATCAGCTTTGCTGTAAATACATCACTTTAAGTGTTCTGTGCAGTTAGATTTCATATCCCAGTCCTTGTTACTAGATAAAGGTGCCCCAGTCATCAAGCTCCTATCTGCAACTCTCAAGGTGCCTGTTTGTTCATAAGACTTCACAAGAAATGTCCAGTAATTGAAAACAAAAATGGGATTTTTGCTGTAGAAAATGGGATCATTATCAATCTCATTTACCCCTAATCACTTGTGCGCAAGCTATCAGTGAGACCCCAAGTGTCAAGGCAACATACGAGATTCAATCATGAGGAATTTACTCATTGGTTGCATATTAGCCAAGCCACTCTCTTCTACGCAACCAGGACTCTGTGAGCGGAGATATGCAGGTCACCTCATATATAACTAGCAAAGGTAAAGAAAGGTAAGAAAAGATAGGTATCATAAATGTGAATCACAAATCATAAAGTTTTAACTCCTTGAAAATGGAAGGTTGAATGAAGCTCGGGGGAGATTAAGTGAGATTAAAAATGCTTAATACCTGGCAGCTCATCTTTGGGCAGCTTTCCATGAAGCAGTGACATGAAAGGTGACTTTGACACAAAGAGTAGGGCTGTGGATGACTCTCTGTCACGTAAGGGTCTTTTTTTTTGGGGGGGGGCTACATTAAGTGCAGCAACACAGAATGATGGAGTGGTATGCATCCATGAATTCTCGTAACAGATGCCCTCATTGCTCCAGTTTGATGGGAAAATCTGGGCATAGGGCAGAACAAAATTTAGCTATATCAGAATGTTGATTTTTTTT
Organism: Regalecus glesne; assembly: GCA_900302585.1. Classification (NCBI taxonomy): domain Eukaryota; kingdom Metazoa; phylum Chordata; class Actinopteri; order Lampriformes; family Regalecidae; genus Regalecus; species Regalecus glesne. The sequence continues at coordinate 23,929 of OMLC01104114.1, read as the reverse complement.
TTATCACAACGTCTCACGCTAAAATACATGAAATTCTAAACTCCACGTCTGCCTAGCAAAGTGGGAACATGCTGATTGAATTTTTTTTACATATGATTGATAGGCTTGGTCGGTGGATTCATAGATCATATTGTCATTGCTATTACAAAGGACCCCATTATGGAGCCCATTTGAGTTTCCATACTTCTAAAATAGCATTTAATAGTGGGACATTCAGAGTATGTGAACCAAGCCATCCCTTATTTATGATTCTCTTACCTTGATTCATTGGATACCTATAGATAATACAGCCTATTCATCAATGTTTCAGTGATCCCAGTGGGCTGGACAATATCCCAAATAAACGTTTAACCTGTGTTAGGGTTTTCCATAGAGTCAGATGCAATCATTCCACATTCAATTCCCCACCGCAGTAATGGTCCCCTTGAATTAAATGGCTTTGTGCAATGGAGAATATGAGAGACCATTTTTGTGGGAAATATTTTAGCACAGCGAGAATAAAAGTGTGTATCCACTTACAAAGTGATTCTAGGGGTGGAAAAAAATCAATAGCTCTCTCCGGCTACATTCCTGCCAAGTTGACGGAGGTGGTTGGAGTACAGGTACAAAAGACAGATCAAGTTAGAAATCAATTTGAAATGTTACAATTGAAAAGCCAGAAATGTGGGGTGAGATACTGATAGAATGTATTCAACTCTAAAGAACGTCCCGAAACATGTCAAATTGCATCAGAGGGGCTCTTTTTGAGATACACTCAAATATAGGTTTCCATTTACGTGCTAAAGACAGAAATCTGTCACACCATTGATGTGAATACTAAAAACCCCAGACAATCAGCTATTCATTTTCTTTTATTGCTACTTGCTTCTCACCAGGGTATCTCCTTGTAAATTACCATATCATTACAGCTATAATGAAATAGGTGTCTGCTTAGGAATCACAGCTCATTTCCCCTTTAATTATTCATTACGACAACTTCCTGCAAACCAGTTGACTGACAAAAGGGTTGAAATTACTGAACATGACCTTCTTACCAATGAAGGAAAAGACCAACTGTTACTCTGAAATGTCACCGAAAGTGTGTTTTCAGTGCCTCTCTGATTGCATTTCGGAACAAAAAAACCCCTTAAGTGGTTCAATCAAATTCAGATAAGGCTCTTTTGGTGGGAATGATGGTAGTGCCAACTCACAAGATACCTTGCAAATTGAAATAAATCCCAAACAATTGCTCAAGTTCCAGAAATGCACCACTCTCCTTCTCATGCATTTACTATGCTGATTCAAAGTTATCTACCACCATCTTGAACCTTTTTTTAGCCACAATGCAATGGAAAAGACGTAACTCCCTTTTGCCTTCTAAAGCCCCTATGCTACGACAGTGCAGTTTAGGTCTGTGTCAGGTCTCGACTACCACCACCACCTAACCAAGTGAGGTCACATGAAATAAGCAGGTGTTCACATGACAAGTATGAATAGCTGTTTTTCTGAGTAGCCATAATTGTGTTGGTTTGAACCATTACCTGTCCTTCCCAGGTGAGATCATCGACTCAATGGTCTTGAACTAATGAGTATCACACAGAGTCTGAGCCTCTGGCAATTGCTTGTAGCAAGACAGAATGCTGATCAGAAGAGTGACACCAATCAACATATTTGATTTTGTGTCACGAAGGTGGCAGAGCTGAAGATACTGAGATTTTGTTAGGAGTGACAAAGATAGATAGGAATAGGAACGAGTATATTAGAGGGAGAACTAAGATTGGACGGTTTGGAGACAAAGCAAGAGAGGCTAGATTGAGAGGGTTTGGGTATATTGGGAGAAGGATATGGAGCTGCAAGGCAAGAGGAAAAGAGAAAGACCAAAGAGGTTTATGGATGTGGTGAGGGAGGACATGAAGGTGTGAAATATAACAACTTTATAAATTCTTTATGAACATATTACGATATCCAAAATCACCAGTTAACCAACAACAGCTAACTACATGAGAAACAGGGCAATGATGAATTCTGGCCTAGACTAGCATTCTCATTTCTACTGGTGAAAGTGATGGAAAGCATTATTGTGTCCACACAAACAAACACCTATTGTGAGGTCAAATAGTGCCCCTTCACAAGACAGAGTGATAGATTTGGACTTGATAGACTTATTTTTATGTAGCACTTTTCTGGTCTAGCGACCACTCAAAGCACTTTACATCATGTGCCTCACATATACCGAAACATGGGAGATTAAGGCCAGATGCCCTTTTCCTATGCAGCGCGGTGGGGATTGAACCCACTATGTCCGATTAGGAGGCGCACACTCAACTGCTGAACCACTGCAGCCCCAGGTTTCATTCATCAATTCCAATTAAGAGTGTTACATGTAAAATAGGAATACAGGAATGCGCTGTTGGTATCTATTGAGTCTTAATTAGCAACACGATGATCTATAATGCAATAAGAACAGTATATTAATTAAAATTTTTCTTGTGGGCCTTCACTCAGTAACACATGCTACCAGCTTGAATTTAACCGAATGAGTCCAAAAATCCGTGGGTCTTTCTGATTTAATTGAATCATTTTCCTTCCCGGAAGAGGTCTATCAAGAAAACACTCCAGATCAGGGTGAGTTGACTTGACATCTGCAGTGCATCACCCTCAAGCAGACACAGTACATGAAGTGTAGCTGTCCTGTTTTTGAGGCCCAGGATTAATATTATGTTTCCGAGGCAATCCTGTTAGCACCGTCTAATTCGACTCAGAGTGGCAGACTTGAAGACTGCTCTCAAAGGCAATGTTAAGATTACACAGCTATGGAGTTTTCTCGACAACACTCTTCACTCCACCGCATTCAGACCAAGGACACTGGGGAGTATACATGCATGGACCAAATCTAAAATCTTTATTTGTGTAGAGAAACAAAACTAAAACACAGCTCAGTGCATTAGATGAATCAAAATCCATTTTCAATCACTTCAGGCTTATATGAAGGACTGATATCATGGAAACATGAGAGATCTAACAGGAGTGAGAACTCGGTGCAGCTCGAGCAGCTTGTATCATCCAATTGTAGTCAACAGTCAGGGGCCCTGGAGTCTCACAAGGCTGCTGGAGGCTGTCGGTGTTTGATATTTACCCGTATATTCACATCTGTTCCTCTTGTCTATGTGGGTATTAGAACTTTTTTGGCGCTGGCTCGATATCTACTTTTCATTTGCTTAGCTTTGCTGGCATGTCCTTTTGTCAGGCCTTCAAAAACCCGTTCCCCAGGGGTAGCTATCTACTGATAGCTACCAGATAACCATCTACTGTATTTTATATCTCATGTCCATGGCTCTCATTTACACAAAACGGGAAAAGCTTTGCACAAAAAAGTAATGTTTTTAAAAAATCAAAGAAGAAAACAATCATTGGACACAATATTGCACAGATTTTTACAGCGATATATTATAGGTAGAACAGAAGAGCAAAGAAATCATTTCTTTTTTCTTCTCTCTTGTCCACTTGCACAGTATTCATCAGAGAGTAGAATACATTAAAGCTAATTGAGCATATTTGCCATTTGGGCTGTATTAATTGAAAAGCCATCACTGCCAGCCATGCACTAAATGACCACATTAACTGTCAGCATTATGTTTGACATCCTACTAGATGAAGTAGCGCTCAGGGGAGCTCTCAGTGGGCTTTTAGAAACACTAGAACAGTGCAAGGAGCCATATTAAGCTTGTGTGTAGGTGTTCGGGCCTAAAGTCAAAGAACAAACTGTCGTTTCTTTACATCCCGCGGCTAGTTACTGCTGGATGAATTTGTCATGTCATCCAGGAACCCCTGCAGGCTGAAAGTGAAGCGACGTAAACTTTTCAGAGCATGAGACAGATCTATACGGAAGCAGAACAGCTTCTAAGTCTATTTGAGGAGGAGTCCTTGCAAGCTATTTTCTTCTATTACCCCCTCATTCCTGTTCATAGCGCATCCATCATGTCACCTCTTCCGCCTGCACGGTATTGTTACCCTTGTTGCTACTAGGTCTCATCACTTGACAATCTCTGCTTGTTTTGGCATAGGTAGCTTATGGAGTTAAATGCTAATTCCTGTTTACGCTGATACCCAGTGCGGTCATTCATGTGCTTCGCCGTGTAATTTGTTGCTTGTAAGATGACAGGAATGCTTAGTTTAAACATAAAGGTGTATGTCAGATCCCACTAGATATGCTTTAACTTGTGTGCTTGCTTAAGAAAGATGAGCCATCATGCTAACAAGGCTATGTTGTTAGGGGTGCACAGAGGCATAATAGATAGAACGTTGCCAACATTTGTGGAATGCTAGGAAAAAATTGAGATGAATGAGCAACCCCAAACTAGAACAGGATTTCTCTGGCATAGATGGACGGACGTTTTCTTTTATGAGAAAACTGTAAATTACCTACTGTCTTACTACATGTAACGTGTGGGAATACGTGATAGACAATTTGGGAAACAATCGCAAGCATTTCCAATCAAACTATAGCTACAGCAAAGTGATGTTTATATCCTACATATATCCCTGCAAATGATGACAAAGACCATAATAACAAAGCTATCAGCTCATAATCATTTCCTCATTTTTGGCCTTCAAATGAAAGCAATCTATTACAACTGTGGTTATGCAATAGGAGCTGAGCATATTTGAATAGATTTTTTCATTCTCATGGTGATAATGTTATCCTCACAGTGTTATGTCTCCCCCCTGTGAATAGAGCTTCTACTGTGACACGGTCGCTCTTCAATCCCACTTTGAAGACCCTCCTAAAGCTGCCTGGTCTCTGGAGTGGGAATGCTTGACTTGAATATGCAGGGGTAACGTGGACCTGGACCTACTCCCCATGAAAATAAAGCCTTTACAGGATCTTTATTTCCTGTTGGCCTGAGAACAGTAATAAGAGGAAAGGAAAGCCACTGAGCATAACTCGTGAAGTAGGGCAGTCATCTGGTAGTCAGAGTATTGGTGGTTCAATTCCCAGTTCCTCCAGAAAGCATGTCGAAGTGTCCTTGAGCAAGACATTGAACACCCTAATTGCTTGGGACAACAGATGAAAATAAGCCTGGGGACTAATTGTGGCATATTTAAATTCTAAAGTGTCATCAATATGCACTACCCCTATGAAGGAGATTATATATCTATTTATTTAGTTATTGTACTCTTACAATGAAATGTGTTCTCTGCATTCAATCCATCCTATTGTATGGGAGCAGTGAGCCATTGCAGTACCTAGAAAGCAGTTAGGGTGTTCAGTATCTTCCTCAAGGACACTTCAACATGGTCTCTGGAGGAGTAGTGGATTGAACCAGCAACCTTCTGATTGCTAGACAACCCGTTCAACTCCCCACCTGGGCAATGCTGGCCCTCTTGCAAAATAACATTATGTAGAGTCTGTATTAAGGGGTATTTTAAAAAGATACAGTTTAATTTATTTTCTCGACAAGTGTAAATTATTGTGTGAGAAGACAAAGTGACACATTTCCTGTGAGCAAAAGATACATGACTGTGAAAGTCATTTTAAACAAGAACCAGACTTTTGTTATATTACCCAACTAATCTGATACTAGACATTGGCAATCAAAATGGCATTGGTGGCAATCTGGTTGGAAATAAAGCATAGCACCCATTTAGACACAGGGCACTAGTTTGGCTTTTCAACCCAATATGGATACAGAAAAAAACCTAAATGTTTTATGGATATGGAAGATGTGCATGCCATCAAGACCTACTCAAGCCTTCAGATACAGAGATGCACAGACAATTTCCCAATAGCCAGGAGATTGTAATCTTATTAAATCAGGCACTCTGCTCAGACAAATGAAATCATCTGCTCAAACTGGAGGGAAGCCAAGTTTACATAAATAAATTAAGAAACAGATTCATTTCCACCCCCTTTGGGGATTGCACCTGGATTCCTTCAACAGAGAAAGAGCATAATTGAACTGATATAGGCTTCTATGAAATGCATGCATGAGGCATTTGACTGTTTGGTCATTATGTCTTCAGACCCCTTTTACTTGTTTTAAAATATATATATAGATATAGATATTTTCCATCTTTAATGGATAGAGGGAAAATAGGGAAGAATATTTCTCAAAAAAACTAAATTACTGACTGAACTGAAGAACAGAATTTACCCACTTTCATGTTGTGAGTATAAATCACCCCCATTAGCATTGTGTGACCTGCTGTGAAGTCTGTGAGATGGTTTCTGAAAAATAGCTTCCACAGAGAGATCAACAAGTCCCAAATTTTGAGTAATAACTGCAAACGAAAAACAAATTGACTGCATGAACCAGGATTTGTCGGCTAAACTCTCTCTCTTGCTCTCTCTCTCTCTCACATACACACACACACACACACACACACACACATGCACACACACACACAAGCTGGGTCAGTGGTAGAGTGCATGCCTCCAAATCAGGTGTAGTGGCTTTGATTGCACCACAGGGCATCAAAAAAGGGCGTCCAACCGTAATCCACCATGCTCTGTAAATGTGAGGCATACATTGTAAAGTGCTTTGAGTGCTCGCTACACTAGAGAAGCACTATACAAAATAAGTTAATTTACCATTTATCAATGCACCCACACAACCAAATCCAAATAGACACACACATACTATCAAAGATGTGGTACTGAGCAATGTCACAAAGAGTTAATTAGCTTGAGCTTCAAGGTGTTGGCCAGCTCTAATGGAGATATAGGAGCTAAAGCTTCGTAAGTGGGGATGGATGACGTTGTTTGATCGCTTTGTTAGTCGTTTGTGTCATTTCAAGGTCACAGCGTTATTTCCTCTTGAATAATTGCATATGGTCCAAACAAAAGTCTTTTCACATCCAGATTCATTAGGCTTGACATGGGTCTTCTCACACCTGCCTGCAACACTTGCTCTGTCGAAATTGCTCAAAAGCCTTTGTACGTTAGTGAGGGGCTCTTGATGCCAGAGTATTTATCCAGATTTGGGATATAAATATAAATTATCATCCACTTTATTGAAGCTGAATACAGTAAATATCCTGAAAATGAGAGAGGTCTGTTTTCTGTCACAATAGTCCACACATTGTGAAGGTATACACGGATTTAGATGGAGTTTGGGGTTTAAAACTGAATGCCCTTCCTGGATTCAAACTTACTGCCTCTGGCTTGACAGTTCCTCAAGTGTGTGCTCTACCACTGAGCTACCACGACCCCCTAAATCTCCCAACAATTACATGATGTAAAATATTATCTAATAAGAGTCCTTATATTGTATGATAAGGCCTCTTTTCCTTTAAAATACTACATATAG
>OMLC01104114.1:0-12339 GCA_900302585.1 Regalecus glesne | reverse complement strand
ATTTATCTGCATTGTTGACCCAACCTATATTGTATAGGAGCAGTGAGCTGCCAGCATATGGCGCTCGGGGAGCATTTAGGGGTTAAGTGTCTTGCTCAAGGACACTTCGACATGTTGTGTGCAGGACCGGGGATCGAACCTGCAACCTTCCGATTGCCAGACGTCCGCTCTACCCACTGAGCTATGCCGCCCCTTAATAATGCCTAAAGTGGTTTCATTACCATAAAAGATCATGAGGCCTTTGCTGCTGCCTTGTTCTTGTCACTCTTTAAAAATGATTAATTATCTTGCAATGTATGAAAGCCATTATGTAAACACTAGGAGAGAACAATACTGCGGCTCTGTCAGTGGAAGCTGGCGAAAAGTGACCCTGAGGTTTTTGACGTAAGACAGATGCACAATGAACATTACAAAACAGACACTTAATAAGCCATTTTTATGAGGCATCATAAGCATTTCATTAAATATAGTGTACAATGTATGTTATGTAGCGGAGCAGGTGTGTGTGCCATCAAGATTATTCTGAAAAGGACTGTCTTCATATTCTCTATTACAATAGTTCAATTCCCATAACCGCTTGCAGAAAAAATAAACTCTTGGTAAATTTGAGGGATCCTCTTCCCTACTCTGTACTGTATATGAAACAATACTCCTCTTATTTCTCGTTTTAATCAGGTAGTCAGAAGGTGAGAACATCTTGTGTCCACGAACACCTAAGCATTAATGACTCATGATGGCCTCCATTGGTCATAACCCTGTATTTATGTCAAGGGGTCATTGGTCATATGGTCATTTTTGCCCTACACCTATGCTATGCTGTCTGGTTTCATTTTATGACTCTGTATCACATTATTATAAAAATGTTTTGACATGTGAAACAATCCAAAAATAAACTTGACAAAAACAGCATTTCAAATCCTCAGACCAATTCACTGTGGGAATATTTAAGCTATGCCACTACCAGAGATAAACAGCCCTACTGGGAAATTCAAAAATTAGATTGTAAATCTCAAAGCACATTTCATAAATTTCAATATCTATCAAGGGATTATCGTGACAGTTATGGGATGCGGTGTATACATCCATCCTTGTGTTTAATTGTCTTTTTCCAAGTAAAAATATTCAAATCCCTGATGGAGTGAAGGGGTGGCCCCTGTGGCTCACCTGGTGTCTCACATAAGGCTGTGTCCTTACCGCAGCAGCCCAGGTTCAAACTTAACCTGGGCCTTCTGCTACATGGCATCCCTACTCTCTCTATCACCTTCCTTTCCTACCTCTCACTCAACTACCCTATTGAATCAAGGCAGAAAATGCCTAAAAAAAATATTTAAGAAAAGTAAATAAGGTGAAATGTCGAGTTCTCATTTTGAATACAGTTCATCATGCCACTTTTACCCTGAGCCCGATACAGACACTCACACTATGCTAAAGCATTTTGAGTGACATGTACAAACATAGGACACAAGCCAGCCACTGAAAGAAATGACGTAGGCAGGCATGCAGCCAGGGAATTCGAACATTAAGGTTAAGCAATGGTATGATCCACTTTAGGGGTGCCTGAAATCATATTACAAGATTCTTCTTGGCATGAATATGGGAACTACATTGTAATGTTTATGATTCATGCTTACAGATTACAGGTAAGAAGGAAGATAAATATTTCAATTCCCCTGGCCTGTTATTATAACTCTCCCCCCATAATTCAAATCATGAGTTTCATGATGGGTTGTCTCTTAATGCCATCTATCTCGAACAGAATATAGATCATATGTACAGGTCACTCCGATGAATCCATCTACCAAGGTTATTAACCATCCATTCATCCATTGTCACCACTTATCTGAAGTCAAGTCGCCGGGTCATGCTGGAGCCTATCCCAGCACTCATTGGATGAAAGGAAGGGAAATACTCTGGACAGATACCCATTCCATCACAGGGCACGGTTATTATTTCTATTTATTTGTTTAATTTTAACTTGAATTAGTAGCCATTACATCATAGCAGATATCAAGGTTGCAGACTTGGAAAGATCATCTTTCAAGTGGAACCCACAGGTATTTAGATTACCTTTTTTTAAAAGGTGGCATACCATGAAAAACTCACTTTTTCAGTGCTTGTCCATGTGACCTCTGTGAGATGTCTTCTGTCAAAATGAATCTCCTGTAGCTGGTTAGGCTTGCGGTAAAAGCAGGTTTATTTCCCATCTGCATTGATGACAAAGGAAAATAAAGAATAAAGTTGTGGTCATTTCTTTTAGATAAACCACTTGCTCCATCTTGTGCCAATTTCTAACTTGCTTTTTTAGATCACAGTAAAACTCTTTAAAATACATTGACCCAGCGATAGTATAGTGGATTTAAATTCATGTAAATAAAATAAATTTTAAAAAACAGAAACTATCCCTCACTTAAAATCAAGAGGAGAAAATACAGTGGAAAAACAAAACCAAAATCCATACAGATATGTAAATCTAGACCGTTACCTTTTTGCTAAAGTATTTTTCCTTTTGGGTTGTGTCAGGAAAGGCATTACGGATTGACAGTACCACACTGGATTGGTTGAGGCCACCATCAAGGGCACCAATGGAAACTATCAAACAGGTTGTAGCAACCCCTGAAAAACAGGGAACGGGCCAAAAGGAGAAGTTAGAAGTTACAAGACAAGTTAACAATTTAGTAATAAAAAAAATCTTTATATTCGACAAATTACAACACAATTAGAGCGATATGCTGTAACATTCCTGCATGTATGACAAAAGGACGACCAAAGTCGTTTGCCTAGGAACGATGTTAGCTAGCTCTAACAGAAAGATCTGTACTAGCAATAAAACACATAAAAAATAATGGTTAATGCAATAAATATATAGAATTCTTAAATTAGGAAAAACAACATCCAGCCATCTAAAGCCAATTCAGCTTTGGTGCACTTTTCAAGTTATTTAACACTTATTTTGTACACAGACATCTGTAGACACCTTAGCTTCTGGAAAATTACCTGTTGCATTGATTACCCACAATCCCTTGCTGCTCCAACTATTCGACGCACAACAGCAGGTTAGCGAGATTGTTTGCTCACGGGATTAAACCCGAACATTGTTAACTTTGTCGAATCAATAGATATGTTGGGTATCTGGACTGCCTATCAACCCACAATATTTGAAACAATATTTGTGGGCTTCCTAGTTCAGAAAACATTAGATTTAACGAGCTAATCTCTATCCACAGCTTGAAAACTACCTTTGGGGAGAGGGTTGCCATTCGTTGTCCTAAACGCTGACCAGCTAGCATTGTCAAAGTAGACCCAAGCACATGAGCTGGTCTGTTGATGGCTGCACAGACAAGCACAAGTCGCAACAGCGATCCCCAGCCTCAGATGACCGAAGACCTGAGTGGATAAAGATCATTTTTGATGGCAATGTCCCAGGTAGACTCAAAAATCTGTACTTTGTTTCTGGCTGTTTCTCCAACCTGGGTTAACCCAATGTAGGACTGACGATAAAACTTACCAAAAGGGGATCAATATCAACTATCCATAGCAAAACTGCAAACAAGGGAAATTCTATTAATTAGAAAATTGATATGCTATTTATTTATTTGACCATGGAGCACTAGCTAACAGTAACAGTCGAGGTATAAAGTTATTGGGGTGACTTGCTGCAGAATCCACAATAATGTTAACACTGTTAGCTGAATGACTGTATAATGAACTTGAATTTGCCAATATTCTCAAATAACGTGATAGTAAAATGAGAGATTTGTGTAGTTGTCTCCAGAGTTTTTCTTGCTGCTGGTTTTATAAAGATTCATAAGAAGTTAATAACTTGTCATTAATCACTGAGGCTATTTCATCCCCAACCCCTGTCCCACTAGTAGCTGGTCTGCAGGCAAAGTTAAAGTTGTGCTCCACTCAGAAATGAAGATAAGACTGGAGTAATTGTCTTTGGAGCCTAGGAGGAAGAATTAAAAAAATCAGTACTCAGCTTCAATTGATAATGTTAAAAACCCCAAACCAAGCCAGAAATCTCAATGTGGTCATGGGGCTGAGACCTGAATTTCAATTGCCACATTAAGATACTTACAAAGTCAGCCTAGTATCATCTGAAGAATATATCAGGAATTAAAGGACTTGTGTCTCAGCCAGTAGGATTTGTATAAACGTCCATGCATTTATATTCAACAGACTCAACTATTGTAAAGGCATAATTTTCAGGTATCTTAAAGATCAATCAAACAGCTGTAGCTGACTGCTGCTCTAGTCCTTACTGGAACAAAATAAGTTGATCACATCATTACAGTTCTGAGGTCCTTACACTGCCTTCCTGTTTGCCAAAGAGTTGATTTTAAAACTCTGCCTTGCTTTATAAAGCATTGAATTATTGAAGGCTTAATAAGCATTTCTAATCTGAACCATCCAGACCTCTCAGATTGTCTTAGACAGGTCTGCTTACCGTCCCTAAAGTCAAAACTAAACAGAGTGACAGCTTTCAGTTTTCATGTACCATGTACGGAATAAACTTCAAGAAAACTGCAGATCTGCTGCAACTCTGTTCTTTTAAATTAAGGCTGAAGACTTTCCTGTTTGCTGCTACCTCCAATTGAATATGATTTGAAGTATATCTGACACTGCACTGTAACTTTTACTCTCTTATTTTATCTGTCTTATATTACTTTTTTCCTAATTTTGTACTTATATTCAAATTTCATAATTTCCTTATTTTTCATGTTAAGCAATTTGAATTGCCTTGCTGCTGAAATATGCTATTCAAAAATATTGCACTGTCTTACCTTTATTTGACAGCTCAACTGACTACTTGAGCTTGATTTTTAAACTAAACTTTCAAAAAAATAATTTGGGTTAGATTTCGCTACTTAATTTAGCTCTAGCAGTATGGAAGGTTCGCGGTTTTGATAGAATGGAATCTTCCAGTGTCATCTGTAAGACACCAACATAGACTGTCTATGAAAACTGTCTTCTGGAGTGGTATGATGTGTGCCCTGTATGTTAGCAAGTTTCAGATGTGAAAACGAGAAGACTAGGCAAATTCCTGTCTTCAGGAAAGCAGTGTCTACATTCCGTTCTTCAGAAAAGGGAATATTCTGGCTATAATTGGAAGCACTCCAGCCAGCAACCTTCAGTATTCACTTATAGAGTATGTTATATGTACGTGGTTCTTCAAATAGAGATAGAGACAGATATGGACTTAACTCTGTCGTAAATAATGAATATAACATATGTTGCTAAATTGTATGCAGAATATGGAGAGAAGGTAATATACCCCCCCCAAAAAAACTGCTGAAAAAAGAGAGTAGTGTAAAACAGCTAAGTTCTGATCCTGTCTCTGTTTCTGACCTCAGATTTTCCAGACTATGCAGTTGAAGATGTCAAGTATTACGCCTTTTGAAGGCATCCCTGGATGTGCATCGAGCCTGCAGTCATGCACAAGTTGAAGGCAGCATTGGATGGAATTTAGAGGAGTTTAGTAAACAACAGAATGTCATCCTAACTGGTGACTTTTGGGCCAAATCACCAGGTACACAATTTTGTTACATTTTATAATAATTATTTTGTTCAGAGAATGGGTTACAAGGAAATACATCGTAAAATGATAAATGTATATGCAAGAGTAATTTATTTTAGAAGATAATTCTGCCAAGTTTGGCTGTGCTTTGATAAAATTTTGGACCAGCAGAGCAACAATTACTGATCTGCAGCTTGTTCAGATAAGTGAAAAAATATTATCTATATTTAGAAAGTGCTAAAGAAAAAGCTGACATAGATAACCACAATTTTATCTTTTTTTTCAATAATCAGAGAAATAGGGGACGGCATAGCTCAGTGGGTAGAGTGGTAGTCTGACAATTGGAAGGTTGTAGGTTCCATCCCTGCACCTGCAGAGAAACATGTCAAAGTGTCCTTGAGCAAGACACTGTTCCCCTAACTGCTCTCCCCTGTGATTGACTGGCGAGTGGCGACCTGTCCAGGGTGTTTCTCAGCCTTTCGCCCAGCGAGCACTGAGATAGACTCCAGTTCCCTTGCGACCTGACATCGGATAAGCATTTGACAATGGATGGATGGGTGGTGGATGGATGGCTGATGGCTTTACCCATATTAGTATGACAATAATAACAGAATTTGTATGCATAAAAAGTTGCTCCTTTATTCCCCTTAGACATAAAGGACCCAGTCCACTCTAGATGTTGAATGAATTCTACCATGAGAACTCATTCAAACACATAGGTTTTAGGTCAGGATGACCCACTATGCTTGATGGTTGGTTCTGAAGCTGATGTAGTCTTCTTGTAACCCAGTAAATTCCAAAAAGGGAGACATGGAATATAAAAGATATAATGACTGGATGATTATAGTTACATTCGCCAAGCATTTGTACTACCCGTCGTATCTCTCTGCACCAGACATTCTTGGCCTCTGTAGGCATTGTTACACAATTCCTACAAGTACACCTATGCCAGGAAAGATTTTAAAACGTGACAACATTGCAGGTTTAGACAGATAGAGATTCCCTTATCAGTCCCACAAGGGGAAATTCGTAATACTCTTCACTTTAACCCATCTTATTGTATAGGTGCAGTGAGCTGCCACCATATGGGGCTCAGGGATCAGTTAGGGGTTCAGTGTCTTGCTCAAGGACATCTCGACATCCTCTCCGCAGGACTGAGAGTTGAACCTGTAACCTTCAAATTGCCAGACGACCGCTCTACCTACTGAGCTAGCATCCTTGATTCTTGAACTTGTTTGAGAGCCTCTTCTTAGTCAGGGTCTGAGTGTGGTTCAAACATACGGTTGCACCGCTATGCTTTCTCCAGCAGTCATGGTTCTCCCAGGGTTCATGTTCAACAGTTGCCATGGTAGTGTGAAGCTATACATGCATTGCCACACCCCAAGCAAGGGGGGGGACCATTATAATTTAAAGGTACAGGCATTCAGACCGAGCATTGTGAACAGGTCTGTTTCAGCAGGGTGAGAAGAGTACTGTGACACTTGTAGTAATTTGACCAAAGCATGTCACAGATATTTCATTAAGACCCAGGGAAACTGTGTTAACTTATGGAAAAGAGGTATGAAATGTCACCTTTAATGATGATATTTACATATATCCACCCTTAAACCTCATCTGTTACCCATGACCTCATCCCTAATTGGGGTAAGGTCATGGATTCATTTGTATCTTGTCACCTTATGGAGAATTCTGACTTTTTTACTAGCATCATTTTTTGTCGTCTCCTGAAGAGTTGCTGATATATTTTAATTGCAGGACACAGAAACAGCATATACACAGAGCTAAAATGAGCCCTAAAAGATTTACTTGACGCTCAAAAACAGAAACGTGCACAAATACATGTGGTAGATGAAATGCATTTCTGCAGATACCTTATGGAAAGGAATAAACCAATATGCATTAAGCCTGTCTCCAGTATGGTCCATCAACCCAGTGTATAAGAATGGGGGGTTAAAGAGCTGATCTATGTAAAGAGGGAAAAAAACATCCTTGAACAAAGGGGGGGGCTGTCATCATCTTACAATGCTGTGATGGCAAATGTTGCCCAGTCCTCTACGATAGCGCTAATCACCACTGAATACAGTTAATGACCAAACTTACTTACGAAACCAGCCTTTTGTTGTTTGGAATGCAACTGTAATGTTTATAAGGGTGGGGATTCTGCTGTCAGCTCAGACTGAAGATCTCCCCTGTTTGAGTGCCAAAGCCTCTCTGAATGAACTTCTTATTCAGTTGAACTAATTCAACTTTTTGTGATTTCCTTTCCTGGATTATTGAGCATGCGTTAATACAGACAGTGTCTAAAAGTGTTATACCATATGCAGTGCTTCAGCACCATGGATAGAGATATCTAGCGTAGGGGTCCAAAGAGAGGCCGTTATGTACTCGGAGAGGTCAGTGCTATGGCTGACAAAGAAAATTAGATGAGATAAGATAAGATATTCCTTTATTAGTTCCACAAGGGGAAATTTACAGCGTTACAGCAGCAAAGTGAAAAGCACATTCAGAGAGGCATGAAATCCAAGGCGTAATGTATAAAAACAACTTAAACAAGGGGCAAATATGAACAGTATATATAAATTAAACAGAAAAAATACACCCAGAAGTTAACTAAATGGTATGTAATCAAACTGTTCATCTTGTAAACTTGGTTTATTGGGGTAGCCGTGGTGGTTATAGAGTCTGACGGCTGCAGGAAGGAAAGACCTCCGGAAACGCTCCTTCAACACCTTGGATGCAGCAACCTGCCACTGAAGGAGCTCTCCAGTGCAGCAATGTAGTCCTGCATGGGGTGAGAACCATTGCCCATCATTGATGACAGCTTGGCCATCATTCTCCTTTCTCCCAATACATCCACAAAGTCGGGGGGACATCCCAGGACAGAGGTAGCTCTCTAAATCACTTTATTAAGTATTTTCCTCTTTAGAGCTGAGATGCTTCTGCTCCAGCAGACCAGACCATAAAAGATAGCTGGTGCCACCACCGTGTTGTAAAATGTCTTGAGGAGTGTACCCTGCACTCCAGATGACCTCAGTCTCTCAGCAGATACAGTCTGCTCTAGCCCTTGTTATACAGTGGAATTGAGATGGTCAGTCCAGTCCAGTTTATTGTTCAACACTGTTACTTGTAAGACCTCATCATCTCAATGTCTATCCGCAGGATATTCAAATGAGAGTGTGTGCAACTGTGAAAATCCACCACCAATTCCTTGGTTTTACTCACATTGATCTGGAGGCGGTTGTGCTGGCACCAGTCCACAAAGTCCTGAATCAGCTCTCTGTACTGCCTGTCATCTCCATCTGTGATGAGGCCGGCGACTGCAGAGTCATCAGAGAACTTCTGTAGGTGGCAGGTGGGTGAGTTATGAGAGAAGTCTGCAGTGTAGAGGGTGAAGAGGAATGGAGCCAGGACCGTTCCCTGTGGGGGAACGGTCCTGGCTACAAACAACCATGTCATATCTGACATGGTTGTTTGTAGCTGCTCACTACTCACCAAGTTGCTCACTACTCCAGAAGCTTTCCAAGTCCATTAAGCTCTTCTTTTGGTTCTAATGCTGAAACGATTGGTACTGCTGTTCAGATTAAGAGGTGTCATAACCTGACATATCTCATGTACGTTGAGCAATAGCTGTTTATGTCATGACAATCACTAGTTTACTTTCCTGTAGTGAATTCAGATTTGGGGTTTATGATATCAGCTAGATCCAAGACATAAAACCACCAAGGTGCAACCTTAAGCAAAGAATAGAATTTTGTTTGAGCGGTGTGTCAGAGTTGCTATAAAAGGCACCATCTGCCATTATGTTTTCAGAGTACTTTTTTTTCAGATTCTGCTGGATTCGTTTATTAATCTACAAGCGAAAGACCCTCAGGGACTCAGACAGTGCTGCCATATCTTAGATGAGAAAGGGGAGAGAACGAAAGCTGCAATAAAATTGAAGTTAATACCACTGATACTATTTGGACGATGCTTGCTTGATATACCTCAGGCTGAATATTAAAAACCTCAGATGGGCTGTCCAACTGACAACTTAATCCATTTAGAGACACTGAGTGTGCAGCAGGAAGCTGAGTCAGGGTCAGTGTGCACAGAGCTCTGTTATCTCTCACACAAAGCACAACAAGTTGGTCTGCAGTAATCTAGTAGACATGATTAAGAGTCCGACAGAAATAGTAGACTGGTAGGGAAAGAATGCCATAATCTCATCTTTGTATCATGATGAATAAAAATGGCGTTGCACAAAATGGCCAATCAGCTATAAAACAAAAAACTTAAGCATTTTCAAGCCAATAGGAAAAAGCAAGCATATCACTGAATGAAGGAAAAATATACGTTACTCAAAACTATTTGAGTTGGCGAAGGTGCGAGAAAATAGAAAATAGAGCAGCTGAATATGTTCGTTAAGATGGACGTATTCCCAGATAGCACAAGATTAGCTGGGAGCAGAGGAGTCGAGGTGACTTTCCTCCCAACTTACCCAGGATGGAAGAGGAAATATGTTGTAAATGGGACAAGATATTGTAGCTTTGCCTCATATAGATGTCCTCCATACCCATTTGGTTTCATAAGCCTACAAATGGCATGCATTTACACGGAGCAGAAAGGGAACTGAAAGCATGACTATTTCATTTGAAATAGAAGGCACAGTGAATATGAAAAGTCTACACGCCCCCTGTTGAAATGGAAGCTTTTTTGTGATGCAAAGAAAGGAACCTAAGATGAATCATGTCAGCGCTTTTTCCACTTTGAGTGCAAAATTACAACTTTATTACAAAATTACAACTCCTAAAATCCAAGTGAAAAACCATCAAATATTTGAGCAAAAACAACAATTACAGTTGGGGGCGGGATAGCTCAGTGGGTAGAGCGGTCGTCTTGCAATTCGATACTCGCTCCTGCAGAAAGCATGTCGAGGTGTCCTTGAGCAAGACACTGAACTCCTAATTGCTCCCCGTCAGTGATTGACCCTATATAAAATTCAGCTCTTCCTGTAGGATTGTCCTGACATCTTGAGGGCATCCAACGGCAAAAGCCTTGGTACACAAAAGAGTTTACAAAGTATAACAGGTACAAAGGAACTTCCAAGGCATTAGATATATCATATAACAGAGTGAAGACAATCAGCAAGTGCCAAAAATATGGCACAACAATGATATTACTAAGAACAGGGCGTCCTTCCAAAACTGAAGAGAAGACAAAGAGGAAACTGGTCAAAGAGGCTGCCAAGGGGTCCTAGGGCAACATTAAAGGTGCTGTAGGAATTTCTGGCAAGTACTGGTTGCTCCCTAAACATGACGACAATCTCCTGGGTTGTTCATATGTCTGGGGTATGGGGTAAGGCGGCAAGACGGATGGAAGACTTTTCACACACGCACAAAACATCCAAGCCTGGCTACATTTTGCCCCCCCCCCCAAAAAAAAAAGATTCATCCAGTTTCTCTAAACTGTGTGGGAAAATGTGTTCAGGAACAAGTTTGAACTTTTTGGACATCCTTACAAAAGGCGTGTTTTGCACATCACCAAGCATGGTTAGTCAAAGTGCAGGGAATCGTGAATAGCTCCAAATACCCTTTGATTTCAGCATAAAACCTTCAGGTGTCTGCTCGAAAGCTGAAGAGGAATTTCAGTATGATGGCCTCAAAGCGTACAACCAAATCAACAAAGTAATGGCTTCACCAAAATATTGGTTTTGAAAAGCCTAGCCGGACTTCAGACCTGAATCCAATAGAAAACATCTGGGGGGTTAGCTGGAGAGGGATGTGCACAACTTCACAGCCCTAAAACATTTTTGCAAGGAAGAGTATGAAAATATTACCAAGTCAAGATGTGTTGAGCTGATTCTCTTATCCAGAACGACAGAGGGCTGTAAAGACATCAAAAACAGCTTCAACAAAGTATTAGCTTAGGGGTGTCCACACTTATGCAACCAGGTAATTATATCTTTATCCCCTGGAAGTATTCCGTCAGTCTTTCGTCTGAATTATACCGGCGGCAATCTCACAAAAAGATGAAAAACATTCTGACAAATATGATTTATCTTGGTTTCTTCTTTTACATCACAATAACCTCTGATTGTATGGCAGGGCTGTGTAGACTTCTGATATCCTCTATGGATCTGAAGGAGAATTCTATAGAAAATCTAATTGTGCTGAATTTAGTATCACAAATGAGCTGCAAGCCCATTGAGAAGACATTTTCATGAAAGTTGTATAGTTTAAACTGTCAAGTATTCCTTTAAAATAGCTATACTTTGATGGCACAGTGTAATTGTCAGACGATTAGTCTACACTGCACACTACAATGAGACATTCATAGGAATGACTAACCTCGAATGGTTATCTTCATTATATTCTGTGGCTGTGATTGACAAATTTGCTTCTAATAAAGCACCGACTTGCAAGTCGATATGCTCAAGTCCACCCTTTCTGGAAATAAATGCTCCTAACATGCTTCAGAACAACTAAGACACCAATGAGCTCGTCAACATTGGCATGGTTTTCAGAGTACATTTGTTTAGTTGAGTTATTGTTTTATTGGCAGACTAAGGTATTACAAATGTTTATGTGAAAAGCTACACTGTTAGACATAATGACTGCTTTTTTTAAGATCCTCTACCTTTCTACAGATGGTAGTGGGCGATCGAGTAACATTCAAGAAAGGAGAGCTGCTTTATTCGGGTAATTATATTCCTACAATGAAACGTGTCCTCTGCATTTAACCCATCCTATTGTATACAAGTGGGGAGCAGTTAGGGGGTTCAGTGTATTGCTCAAAGACACTTTGACACACTTTTGAAGGAGCAGGGGATCGGACCTGTGGCC
>OMLC01104112.1:0-20499 GCA_900302585.1 Regalecus glesne | reverse complement strand
TCCACTGGCTCCCCGTCAAGGAGCGCATCAAATTCAAGACTCTTACACTTGCATACAGAGCAACGAAAGGAACAGCCCCTCTGTACCTGCAATCTCTGGTCAAACCCTACACCCCCGCCCGACCTCTTCGCTCCGCCGCCGCTGGACTCCTGTCTGCCCCCTCTCTGCGGGGGCCTGATGGGCGCTTAAAACGTTCACAGCTCTTCTCGGTGAACGCTCCAAATTGGTGGAACGAACTCCGGAACGTAAGTATCACGACATCGGAGACACTGTCCACCTTCCGCCGGAAGCTCAAGACTCATCTCTTCCAAGCAGCATTTGCTAGTTCCAACCCTTAGGATGAGAATATATAGAGATCCGCTGACAAGATTAAGGTCTAAAGGACAGGCTTACTTTCTTCTTTCCTTCCAGCAGCAAATTTTTTGTACGTCGCTTTGGATAAAAGCGTCTGCTAAATGACTGTATTGTATTGTATTGTATTGTATTGTATCAAGAAATACTCACATTAATCCTTTCTTCCTCTCCAGGGATTTTTGTGTGGCAGCTGACAAAGTTTTGTTCCCTTTGGAATGGTCTGTGTTCCTGGTCTGAACCTACAAATACACGCACATTCAGTAAATAATCAATGGAAATAGGCAAAATAATTACCAAAAAATGCAGTACACTGCCCACAATGCAGTTAATATGTATTGAAAATTAAATGAAATATGTAAATGAAAATAATATTCAACACTTCTCACTGCCAAATCAAAATAATAATACCAAACAACACATGCAAAAAAATTCAAATAAATAATTTTCCTTAGATGTGTTTGGTATGTTAATAACTCTTACTGTCCTGACAAGAGATTAAGAAAAGACTACCTGAAGTTTGACTTCTCTCTCCCTAATTAGCTCTCTGTCCCAGCTGATCAGACGCATCCTCTCCCCAGCAGACAGACAGAAGAATATGTCATAGACCTCATAATGGGCAGAGCGCAGCTGGAGTGGAAAAGTGTCACAAAGCAGAACGTTTTACATAAAGTTGGCCATAAATATTTAATTTCACAGTAAAAGAAGGAAGTCAAATGATGATAAGAGAAGGGTAGAATGTGTGTGCGTGTTAGAGTGAACTTTAGTACCTGCACGGTAACCCTCTCCTGCAATAAAAGGTCCTGTCTGCTATAGAATTCTCCGCTGCCAGGAGTCTGTGATTCTAAGACTTGTAGGAACTGCTGGGTATCCTGGGTGTTCACGAAAATACACACACACGCGCACGCACGCACACACACAAAGCCAGACATGCACACAGTTACACACAGTTTGGGGTGCAGTGGCTCAGTAGTAGAACAAGTGCCTACAAGTCAGATGTCGTGGGTTTGATCCCACCACAGAGCTTCAGGACTGGCCATCCAGCCTTAATTCATGTGAGGATACATTGTGAAGGTCTTTGAGTAGCTGCTAGACTAGATAAGTGCTATATAAAAATAAGTCAATTTATTATTTACACATAAAAAATTAACTGTCATTTGTAAACATACAGCAAATGTATGCACTCTTTAAATAATCAAAATAATAATATTTTTCCCTTATCAGTCCCACAAGAGAGCATTTTTAATTCCCATTTGACGAATCCTATTGTTTAGGAACAGTGAGCAGCCACCATGTGGTGCCCGGGAAGCAGTTAAGGGTTCAGTGTCTTGCTCAAGGACACCTCGACATAGTTTTCTGCAGGACTGAGGATCGAACCTGTACCATCCAATCCCCAGACGACCACTCTACCCACAGAGCAATGGCTCGCCAATTTTAAAGTTGCATTCTTTACAGCTGTAACTAAAGAGCAACAAAAGAAGGGAGAGTGTTCATAGAAGCAAATATCACACTGCTTTGTCTGCTCACCTTGATAGTGCGGAGAAGCTGCGCCACTCTCTGAGTCTTTAGGAGTCTGCGTGTCAGGAATCCTTTAACTACTGCCAACACCAGGGGGCGGTAGCACTCCGGGAAAGAAGTGGACAGCTGAGGTGGAGGAGGTGGCTACGGGAGGAAAGAACAAGATATGAGCTGGTTGAGTAACGAGAACCATGGTGGATGATAGAGGAGAATACCAATTTCATCAATGACAATCAATTAATTTCCCAACAACATTCTCAAGGTTGTCCCTCTGGCATCTGTTTAGCACATCATGGCCAACAGACGCATTGCCATCATTGTAACGGGACATGACATGAAAATGTATTCACTAACACTCACTTGTTGCATCCAAGACTGTTGCAGCATAGGGACAGGCTGTCCAAAATACTGTAGTATCAGAGCAGAATTAACAGGACAAAAAAAGTGTTGATCAGGATTACAGGTTTAAGAATTAGTAAAATGTATGTTATGTGGGTATTTACTAAGCACATTAACATTTACCTGATTCGTGACTACAACAAGGTTTTGGTATTTATTTTAGAAATTATTTTTTTTACCCCAAACAAGATATGGATCAAGCTTGTGATTTGGGTACCTTGGAGGAGGTATCAGATGAGGTCAAGGTGTCCCCGAGACGTGAGCTGGACGCTGGACAAGGGAAGGCAACAGTCTGGAGGAGACGGTAATGTTCTGCCAATGACTTAGAGAGACAGAAAGACAGTATGTGTGCATAAATGTGCTTATACATACATGCATGTGAGTAGTAACGGTTAAAGAAACACTGAATTAGAGAAAAACAGCAAATGAGGCAGGAGGAAGAAATAAATTGAGGATAGAAATGTAAAGGTAGGCAGGGAGAGATGGGAGAGGCACGAGGGGACAGGGAGGAGAGAAAGGGGAGGATAAGACAATTGGTGAAAAACGACAGCGGAGGGGTATGAGATGGTAAGACAAAAGGCAGAGGGATGAAAGAGGGCAGAAAAAATGGAGGGGAAAAGGGACCTTTAGAGGCTGTGCTTTGTGGGACAATGTGGCACTTAACCAGAGAGGCTCATGAATTAAAAAAATATCCTTTTCCCTTTTCTATGTCAATTCCTGCACACACGCAGACACACTTTCTTTAGCCAACAGTGTGGCGACCTCCCTCCCTTAACCCTGAACACATCATCAATGACAAGGGGAGACGGGTTACAAGAAAAGAAAAATGACAGAGGTCCTTTCATTAAAGTTTTTTTTAATTATATTGTTGTTAGAGATCCATAAATTACACAGAAAATGTAATTAATAGAGCTAGGACACTGGCCAAGCAGATACTGATGCATGTGACTATGCAAGCGCACGCGCATGTTCAGATACACAAGGAATATAGCTTGCCAAAAAACAGTGGGTGTCCTTGGAAAATATGCATGCGGACGCTTGAGCAAATCCACATACAAGAAACAGTCTGTGATGCCAGCACGGCTCTTAGGAATGTAATGAAACATTTATGGGAGAATCCCTGGGCTTTTTTAATGTTTGAGAGAATGAAGGTCTCTTGTAATGAGCAGATGTCTATATTCTACCCACGACCTGGGTCTCTGAGAACAGGTAGCTCAACACTGTATAAACACACACACACACACACACATACAAAAGCATGCACACGCACACCTATAAGGGTTGGGTAACATGTCCAAATTTTCCTACAGAGAAGGCAACCATAGAAGAGTTCATTGAGAAAAATAATATAATATCCCCTTTTTGGGGATTATTTTGGTTTTAAACCAGATGCAAGCGGCAAGCTGAAGGACCTGAATGAAGTAATTTGCTATCTTTAAAAACAAGTGATGCCAGCAAAGGATTCTAACTGCACATGCACTTTTTGGTTTAATTCTCAAATATCATCTATAAACTGACATTGCTTTTCAGTAGCAACTGATCAGACAGCAACCACTAAAGCTGACTTAATTGGGATTCACTCACTGCCCTTTTTTGTGAAAGACTTGTCTGAAATCAGTAAAACAAAATACATTTGGCTCAACTCAAATTGCCAGTTCCTATTCATGTATGATTTTAATTGTGTTATACAAGTTAATTACTGAGTTGAATTCTCGAGGACACAGACCATTGAATAAGCAAAATAAAAGGACAAAACCACAGCTACTACTAAATTTGGCTACTCCCATTAGGAGTCACCACAGCGGATCATCAATCTCCATCTCTTCCTGTCCTCTGCATCTTCCTCTGTCACACAAACTACCTGCTTGTCCCTACTCCATCAGCCTCCTCTTTAGTCTTCTTCTTTTCCTCTTGCATTGCAGCTCCATATTCAGCATCTTTCTCCAACTATACCCAGCATCTCTCCTCTACACATATCCAAACCATCACAATCTTACCTCTATTGCTTTGTCTCCAAAACCGACAAACCTGATCTGTCCTGATCGGTCATACTTGTTTCGAAGCCTGTCTTTCGTCATCACTCCCAATGAAACTCTTAGCATCTTCAACTCTATAACCTCCAGCTCCACTTCCTGTCTGTTTTTCGGTGCTACTGTCTCCAAACCAAATAACAAATGTAGCTGGTCTCACTACCATTTTGTAAACCTTCCCTTTCGCTCTTGCTGGTACTCTTCTGTCACAAACCACCCCTGACACTCTTCACCCATTCCACCCTGTCTGCACTCTCTTCTTCACTTTTCTTCACCACTCCCTGTTACTTTGAATAGTTGACCTCAAACTCATCCAACTTCCTCGCCTCTACACCATAAATCCTCATCATTCTACTGTCTCCCCTCTCACTCATGTATATGTATTCCATCTTCACTCCAGCACTCCAGTGAACTGATTCACCTCTTTTTTGTGTCATCTTCACTCCAGTGCATACTGCCACCTCTCTAGACTCGATTCAACCTGATCCCTATTCTCACTACAGATCACAATATCCTCTGCAAATATCAATATTCCACAGAAACTTCTGCCTGATCTCGTCCATCAACCTGTCCATCACCATTCCAAACAAACAAAGCCTCAGAGTTGATCCTTGATCTAACTCCGCCGCTACCTTGAACCCATCATTCCTACTGCACACTTCACAAAAGTCACACTGTCCACATGCATATCCTGCAGGACTCTTGCATTCTTCTCTACCACTCGTCTCCTGACTTCATCATATAGTACCACACCTCCTCTCTCAGCACCCTGTCACCCTGCTCTCTCTAAATCCACAAAGACACATTAGAACTCATTCGGACCTTTTTTATACTTCTCAATCAACATTCCCAAAGCAAACATTGCATCTGTGGTGCTCTTTGGTGGGATGAAATCCTACTGCTGCTCACTCACTAATCCTCACCTCTCCTCTTAGCCTAGCTTCTACTCTTTCCCATATCTTTATGCATTGGCCAAATAATTGTATACCTCTGTAGTTGCTACAACTCTGCAAATCTCCCTTATTATTTAAAGTTGGTACCAGTATGCCTCTTCTCTATTCCTCAAGTATCCTCTCACTTTGCAAGATTGTGTTAAACAAGCTAGTTAAAAACTCCACTGCAATGTCTCCTAAACACCTCCGCAGGTATGTCATCTGGGCCAACCACCTCTCTACTCTTCATCCTCTTCATAGCTGTCCTCACTTCCTCCTTGCTAATCCACTGCACTTCATGATTTACCATCTACACATCCTTCTACATTCTCTCCATGTCATTTTCTTCATTCATCAGCCCATCAAAGTACTCCATCCTCCTTTTCAACAGACTCATTTGTCCACATATTTCCATCTCTATCCTTCATTGCCATAAACTGCAACTCATCCTTCCTAATCTGGTCTTCCTTCTTCAACTTCCACTATTTGATCCTTGGCTCTGCCTTCACTCTCTTCATCTTCTTGATCTCCTAAGTCATCTTATAGGCCACCATCCAATGCTGCCTAGATATGTCCTCCCTTGACCCAACCCTGCACTTTACAGTCCCTTTCAGATCATCACAAAATATAGTCCATTTGGGTGCATTTTCCTCCACTCTTATACGTCATCCTGTGTTCCTCCCTTTTCTTGAAATATGTATTCACCACAATGATTTCCATCCTTTTCCCAAAATCCATCACCATCTATCCCTCCACATTCTTCTCCTCAATTCCATACCTGCCCATCACCTCTGTTCCCTTCCCCAAAATGTCTGTTGAATTCCACTCTAATCACCACTCTCTCCTCCTTGGGTACACTTTCCACCACTTAATCTAACTCGCTCCAGAATTCTTCTTTCCATTCCATATTAAACTCAACTTGTGGGATATATGTACTGATAACATTTATCATCACACCATTCATTTCCAGCTTCATATTCATCACTGTCCTACACTCTCTTCGCCCCCAACCCCCTTGATACATTCTTCCTTCAGGATTACCCCTACTCCATTTCACTTCCTATCCACACTATGGTCGAAGAGTTTGAACCTAATTCCAATGTTCCTAGCCGTACTCCCTTTCCACCTGGTCTCTTTTACACAGTATATCTACCTTTCTTCTCTCCATTATGTTGGCCAGCTCTCATCCTTTACAAGTCACAGTGCCAACATTCAAAGTTATGACTCTCACTACCACCCTCCTACCCTTCCTCCTCTACTGCTGTCTCTGGACAGGCCTTCCCCTTCCTTCTCCTTCAACCAACAGTAACATAATTTCCACCGGCACTCAACAGTATTGGTGGTGCACATCTTGCGCTGGTTGTTCCATGGCCACCATTGGAATTTGCTGTCCAGTTTGCCCATCAGCAATTCTGCCGTCCATTTGTGCCATCAGTGATTTCACTCAAAGTTAACCAGCTAGGAAAGGTTTAAATAAATTGACCTCACCACATTCACTCCCTTAAGGCAAATGGCAGATTGTCAAGAGACTCCTCTTTAAATGATGCTTGCAGACATCTCTATGCCTGGAATTCCATTCCATAAAAGAAATGAAGGGGGGAGAATAGAGTTTTTGTAGGGTGTTATAAAATATTAGAGGAGTTCATTTGGTTTATTTTATCACACCATGAAGTGTTCCACATGCCACTATAACCCTACATGTAATTACCCTTGTTTTTCGAAAATGTGTGTTCAATTTCATTTTCCATTTTAAATTTTGGCCACGTAATCACTTTAGTTTTAAATGAATTTCAAACATGCTCTGTATGGTTTGGATTCCAGAGATTAGCCAACACAGAGTCTACATTTCATTTCTTTCAGTCCAAGTTTTACTATTCTTATAGTCAGAGGATAGGGTATATTTACAGACTTGGGAGAAAACAGTGAGTCAACACTGAAAACATGTCATACTGAATTTATCGCCTTAGTGGATGACACCATGTTATGCAAGTTCATATAATTGAATTAACAATTCTTATTCATGTTGTCCCATTTTACATTCTGCGCACAGGACCAAATTGTGATATGCAGTGGTGGAATTAGCCAGATTAAAATTGTTACCAGTAGGGAGGGCCAATCCAATATGTTGAATGATAATTAAATAAACATTAACATAATTAAAATGGGTGGCTCAAATGTCTGAAATTATGAAAGTCACAGGTTTCATTCAAGCCAGAGCCAAAAGCCCTCCCTGAATATGAAGGCAACACACTGAAGTCCAACAACATACTGCCTGAATACTGTGAGACGCTCTGACTATAACAGCAAAAACAACTTGAAATGCTGCATGTTCATGTGCAAGTTAGCAAAAAGCAGGTATGCCAGAACTGGCCTGGCCAAAAGTACACAACAAAGATTTGCCATCCGCACCTGTTTTCATGTTTCAATCAGCTTTTTATTTGGGGTTGTGTTTGGAATTTCAATGCCTGTAAAATTCATTATACCCCCGGTTCTCTATAATCAATAATATATCAATATTTCCTGCCTCCTGCCTTTTAGTGTATCTGATTTTGCTACTTACCTGTATTTGCTCCAGTTGATGTCTCCTCTGACCATCTTCCAGGGCTCTGACTTGAATTGCATGGGCCTGTGTCAGCTGCAGGGATTTGTCTTCTGGATAATCAGGGTCTTAAAGCCAGTAAAATGAAGCAAAATTGAGACTTAGAATGATGGCTCTGTCAAATATATGCTAATAAATCTTGAAAATTAGAATACTGATCTCACACATGCTAAAGCCTACATCAGTTATTTGGTTACCTTTAGGAGTACTGGACTGAGCTCTGACAACATATCCAGATCTTCCACTTTCCATTTTTTCTTCATTCCCCACCGTTGTGTGCATAAGAAGTCTACGCTTGGCCTTAGAAACTCCTCTTTGTCCTCTTCCTTGGTTCTCTGGGGTTAAATTGGTTTCCTGAACACAGTAATTTTTTGAACCAAAGCCTAACCCTTTGTGCGACCACAACTCAGATGGTGTATCGACGTCATATGATTGGTTAAGAGACATGGAGTGGGCTGAGTTCTCTCCTTCTAAAGTCATTTCATTGTTCCTTTCGTTGGGCTGCTTATTAGAGTCTGACAATACGTTGTCTTTACATGCAACTGTGGGGTTAGATGAAACCTTCCGGAAAACATAAGGAATGCGCATCCTCTGGGCCAGGGAGGTGATACATTTTGATGATTGCTGCTGTTTTATACAAACCTTCTGATCTCCATAATTCATAACACTACGATCCTTTGCAGATGGTGCTAAGTCTGAATGCTGGACCCTGGACAGACCCGTACCTGACATTGGTTTGCCTGCTTTTTCTGTCACTTCTACTTGCTCAACAGCAGAGGTCTCAACAAGATTGACATTTTTGACATTGGCGGCCTCATTCCATTTTAGGATGGTTAAGGGAAAATTCTCTTTCGGGCTGTTGCCATTTGGTTCAGTTCGTAGCCCTTGCTTCTTCTTGCAATTGTCTGATTTGCTAAGATTTGCTGAGCTTTGTTCTTGCTCTAAATTATTTCCATCATTACCAGCTGGCTTGTCCTCCAAATAATCACAATTCTTTTGGTTGTTCTGGCTAATCTGTTGATCTTGTTTAATCAAATCCGTCTGTTCAATGTGTTGGACACCCCCACAACAAACGTCACCGGGGAGGTTTAGATAATCAGCCTGCCAGTGACTCTCCATGTCTTCTACAAGCGTGGACTCAAGATCTGAGATGAGATCTTTTATACTTGAAAGGTTCAACTCAAGCTGATGTATTTGTTGTGCTTGATCTAGGCTGCTAGCAGATACCCTTGCTATACCCCCTTCACTTGCTTTACATGTAGTTGGAAAAACACCCAGCCATTGTTTGCTTTTTTGTCCCAGATTACTTTCAGTGTTCACCTTGTCTTCTTCATTTAGTGCTGTATTCGCCAGAGCTTTCCTCTTTGGGGCACCAGTATTCTCGATAGCTCTGGATGCTTTAAAATTGCCTTTACTCTTACAACAAACTGGACTCACAGAGAACTTAGGGGTTGGGATAGTCTGGAACTTTCCAAGATTTTTAGAACTAGGTGGGCTGTATTTGGTGGTCTGTTTTTTGGTTAAGTAAAAGGCCTTCTGGACCAAAGAGTTATCCGCCAAGAT
Source organism: Regalecus glesne (assembly GCA_900302585.1). Classification (NCBI taxonomy): domain Eukaryota; kingdom Metazoa; phylum Chordata; class Actinopteri; order Lampriformes; family Regalecidae; genus Regalecus; species Regalecus glesne. The sequence continues at coordinate 11,107 of OMLC01104112.1, read as the reverse complement.
GAGAGGCTGCAGCTCAGAGGAGGTAATTGTTTGTGTGGGCTCCATTCTGACTTCAAGTGAGACCTCCACCTGTTTGAAGAGTGTTTCTCCTTCAACTCCACTTGGGATCTTTGTGTTTTCATCTTCAGTCATATGTTTGCTCTGAGATTTAAAAGCTGCCTTTTCTCCATGGTATTCTTCTACAAGAATTCCCTCATTCCTTGATATTTTCTTGTCATCCTCCCAAGACTTTTTTGGTGACATTTCCACTGGCAGCAAAATGTGAATATGGTTCCCTCTAAGTTCACCCTTTTCTTCTATTTTACCTCTCCCTGTAGTCAATACCCCTTTGGGGAATTCATGATTTTCCTTATCAGAAAGGCCCTCTTCCTCCTTCAGCTTTTCCTGTGTTGTCTCCTGGACTTTAGATTTCTTTGCCTGGTTCCTTATCATTCTCTGTTGCTGCCGATACTCCTGGGATCTTTTAAGCAAGGCCTGGAGACTCAAGCGATGGGGTTCCTTACAAAGCTTTGACTCTGCGTTACAAACTTGGTTGCCCATAAGCTTCACTTCTCTGGACACACATTGAATTTGTGTTTGGTTTGCTGATGCAGCTGTAATAGTAGCTGGTGAATGTGAAGGCTTTGGGGAACTAGTTTTGACTTCATGGATTGTTCCTTCATCTCCAATTGTATTTTGAACTTGAGGTAGTTCAATTATTTGGTTTAAAAGAGGGATATCTTCACTATCTCTAGTTCCCAGATGAGTAATTTTGGATGCCCCTTTAGGACTTTTTGCCTCATTTCCAAATGAAGTTTCCAACTGTGCTGAGCTGGCCATGATTCCAGAATTATGCTGGGGTGAAGTACTACTATCATTTAGCTGCTGACCTATTGTAAAATCATCATAATCAGATATTCCCATTGCACACTTCTCCAGTTCTTCTCCATCTATCGGAGGGTGGCTGATAATATCTGGAATCTTTGTGATTGTAGCTGAGGTCTTGCGTAGGAAAAAGGCACCCATATGTTTAGCTTCCTGCTCAGAGACAAATTCATGGCTTTCGTCTTCTGTCTCAATCCTAGCAGAAACCCTGGTGCCATTTTCTGCATTGTCATAAGTGACATAGCCTGAAGACAGCGACTGGTGGCTTATATCATCAGCAGGGGCCTCTGTAGTTGGTTGGGATACCAGTTTCTCCTCATATGAATCAGGAGAGAGGTGATGAGCAAGAAGGCCACAATATTTGGTTGATGTCAAAGGAGAAACACAGACACCACTCCTTCCATCATGCAGGTCAGACAGTGGTGAGAACAACACACTATCCCTGGTGTCTCGGACATCATCACTCTGAGGTATTAGCACATCACTGCTAAAGTGGGAATATGAAGATTTCAGTGTAGTCAATTCTAGGTCTTCATGAAAAAACTCCTCCAGAGTAGGTACCTTCCTCAGCTGCAATACATTGGTTGACAAAAAACAAGGTCAGAGAAATAGGCACTTTCTCATTTGACAAGTTGAGTTTGACAAGTTATGGATCTCCACATCCTAATTGAACTTGCCCTCGTTTTGTGATTTGATTTAGTTTTCATGAAAGAAACATGAAACATTAGGGAGAAATAGCCAAATTATTATCTAACAAGTAAATTCATTACATGAAGGCATAGTAAAACAAATTCAATTTAAAATGGGTACTCCAAAATGCATTTGTAATTCAAGTATAATAATGTACATACTTTCTATATACTAAGTTGGGTTAAAATATGAACAAATATTGTTATTACCTGAACAGTGCGTAGAATGTTTTGTATGCAGGTCACTTTTGTATCAAGCTTTGATTTTCTCTCCTCAACTGAATTTTGTAACATAGTTTTGTGTCTCTGAATTTCCTCCCTCTGACTGGCAGAAAGCTGTCATTGTAAGCAAAAAGGTTTTGGAAAGTTAGCAATAAATATTCATATACATTGAGTCAAAAAAGCAGGGACACGTTAATTTGTTGAAATGCTGATCAGTCAAATCTAAATAGAAGCTATGATCTAAGATGATGCTATCAATCAAATTCAACCAAATTAGTAAGGTCAAAGAAGTGGAGACAGGCTAAAGAAAGACTTTTGAGGGTTGAGAGAACAGTAACATGGATTGTGCACATGAAGGAAAAAGGATGTTAAAAATATTTTGGACACAAAATGCTCCAGGGGATGGAAGGAGTATCTCAAGAACTGCAATGCAGGGTTATTTCATGGAAGCACCCAAAAAGATATATAGTCAATGACAGGCCAGTGCAGAAGAAATGCTGCTGAAAATAATCTTTTATAAGCTAAAAATTATCTACAGTTAGTCAACTGACAGTCCAGCGAAACAGACCATAAAAATGAAAAATCTGTTGCATTTTAACACAAATGATCAACTTCTTATGAAAAGCAAGAAAGTGCAGTTGGAGTGGTTTTAGGATGTCAGCAGAAACAAATCATTAATCCGTGTATATTTCGTATTTCAAAAATCCCTCATGCATCAACACTAAGATTGTATGAGTTTACTGCAGTGGCCTGCTCAGCCAACACCATAAATCCAACGGAGTGTCCCTGAGAAGAGATATAAAGGGCCATTCAATAGTACAGCTCCGCTACCATTTGACTCAATCCAACTGTTTGAAAGGTGACAGTGGCTCAGAAAGTACAGCAGCTCATCTGGCAACTGGAGGGTTGCTAGTTTGATCACCAACTCCTTCCTGCAAAAGTGTCGGGGTGTCCTTGAGCAAGACACCAAACCCCTAACTGCTAGTGGTGCTGGTGCCTTGCATGGCTGACATTGCATGGTGTGTGAATTGCCTTTTTTTGTATGAATAAACATTTATACACAAATGCAAGCCATTCATTGATTGTAAAGTGCTTTAAGTTACTACTGCAGTCAGAAAAGTACTATATAATTGCAGTCCATTTAACTATCAGAAACATTTAGGTCAACAAGGGCCAGCATCTCTGTGGGAGGTTTTTCAACACATTGTTGAGCACGTTGGCCGAAGTTTAAATATATTGTGAGGGTAAAAAATATGGCAATTTATGGCTAATGTTTTGTACACCAACCATTATATATGTGTGTAAATGAATAAAGAGCTCTGAAATCTTGTTGCAGACAGACGTCAAAAAAAAATATACATGATGTTAGAGGATTATACCAAACAGTTGGATCAGTTCATCTGCACACGTTTATTGGGAGAAACGTTTCGTCCCCCATCGTAACAATAAACGTTGTGTCCAGATGAGCTGATTCAACTTTTAGATAATTCCTTGCCTGGACTATTGAAGATACATCAAGATATATTAGAGATACCATGAGTGGCAAAACAGTTTTCGGATGAGAGTGAATTTTCCTATCATTGTTCATCATCGAGAAACTCAAATAGCAGTTAGTAAAGAGATAGTTTTTCGTACCACGGGAGGGAGGATTGGCTGTCCATAGAAGCGAATATGAGATGTACCATCGCTAAACCCTCTTCCACGCATGGAAGGCTGGTTTTCATCACTTTCTCTCAGCTGGGAAAGACGATGTTTCACAAACTCATTGTAATCCTCCATCAGTAATAATTCATCGAATGTATTGGACAGCTCACAGTAAATTAACAATAGATTCTATATTTGGCTCAAGATCTCGCTTAACTACATATTAGCAAGCTAACATTAGCATTAGCACAGTTAGCGTTCAAACTCTTGGCACGACCCAGTCATCAAGAATATAAAATAAATATATATTCATGAGCTCCTCAAAATATCATTAACTATCCAAGGTTCTCTGTTAATTGTAAGAGACAAACGTTTTGTGAGCACCGGCATTATTTTCTCGGACTGCAACCGCTGACCGGGTAGTGTAGTGAATGTTTACATCTTTACCCGCCTATCTTCCAGCAGCAACGAAGTGTCACAGTTTGGAAACTCCTTCGTCGTTTACAAATCCTGGCATGGATTTCTACATTTCTACACACGGCGAGTCATAGAAACGACCAATTAGCCAAACGAACGAGAGTAAACAAAATATAACTTTTCTTTCTTTCATCCATTTCGTGATTGCTTTTCCCCAAAGCTTTGTGAGCACCCTACTTTACATGTCTGTCCCAATAAAATGGAGTTGGGTCGATCACATACGGTACTGAGAGCTGAGGATGACGTTCAGATGAATGTTGAAACATAGTCCTGTTTTGTTTTAAACCTATGTCCAGATGACTTGATGCAACTATCTTGACTTTGTTGGCTACCTAGATCATTGAGCTTGAAAACGTATTTTCCTTCAACTATAACTTTGTCACTCCAAAGCAAATCACCCAGAACTTCTTGAATTCCTTGTAACTTTGACGTTTTCGACGGGGAGCCATTGAGCGTATTTCCGACGACACTCCGCTCCGTGTTTTGGTTTTCTCAAAACATGTTTTGCGCCTACGCCGTGCAAACGCCAACTGTGCCGCCAACATGGCCAAAACAAAGAAACGGCTGTTCCTGTACGGTGACACTAACGTTCTAAGCTTTTTTATTATTATTGAAAAACTGGAACTGCCGACAGTTAATCAGCTGAGCTGCGGAATTACGAATTTAAGTGAATAATAAGGTCGATAGTCCACACATATATCAATCCCCACTGTAGATATATGTTTGCAAATGAAAGGTAAAGCTCTGATCGTGGTGTTTATCGATTTCGCACAACAGTACAAAACTTACTGTTGACATTTGCCAACTCGGGACAATCTGATCAGAAGCATTTCGTCTTATACCCAAATAGTTCAGGTTTTGAGAGGGAGTTAAAAGGTGCAGTATGAATGCTTGGGGATCAATTAATATATTCACTAACGCAAGGACCGAGCACGGCAGAGGCAACCAGAAACTATACAAAATTGATGATACATAAAATGAAACGTTCGGATCTGATCAGATTCCACACGTGTGGTGAACATAACCGTTTGTCTACTTGATTTTGTATAAAGACAATTTAGAAATGAGGTTGTGATTAGCATGACTATCAGCCCTTTGTGACGCACAAGCAACTTTAAAATACAAAATAATGTCGACTCTGCATCATTTCAGTGTCTGGTTTAAGTGATTTCTTTCAGTATTGGGCAGTACAATCCCGTTTCATGCTTTAAGCAATCATCAGCTGCCAATTGTTATTGGTTTCCTTAAAAAAGCCTGTCTCTCTTAGAGTTAAGTTTATTATATGTATGTATGTTTGTAATACACACACACACACACACACACACATATAAATATATAAGATATAAGATATATGTAATTTTCATTTTGTCAAAGGACACAGACCGGTGGAATGTGTTCTCTGCGTTTGATCAATCCTAGTGTACGAGAACAGTTAACAGCCACCATATGGCACACAGGTAGCAGTTGGTATTCAGTGTCTTGCTCAAGAACACCTCAATATGCTTTCTGGGGGTCCAGGGATTGAACCTCCAGGTTGCCAGATGACCACTTTACCCACTGAGCTATGCTGCCAAAGTGATTCAAATCTATCTTATGTGTGTGTGTGTGTGTGTGTCTACTAAAACATTGCAAAACTCAATTTTCAAACATGTTTATTTGTCATATACAAAATAAACTAAGCTGTTTATCAACAAACATACAATATATACATCAATAAATTAAAAGATGCGTCAGACTGATGGTGGAACAGTTAATTTCATGATTTCCAGTACATCGTCATCATCACGTACAGATATACAAACTGCAAAAAAGTACAATAATTTAGTTGATGATAGATACTTACAAAGACTCACATTTTAAGTATTCTCCCATAGAAAGTATTGTAGTAGAATAATTTATTACACCCCATACAGAAAAATTACAAAACACAGAATTTCTATTACAAGGTCATTTCTGAATATGCCATATCTGCACAAACGCACTACTTTTCTATAGCTTTAAACTGATCATTAATATATTTCAGACACAAAAATATCCCAGTTCCCATGAGCAACCTAATATTTTCACCAGTTGATATTATGAAAATAAGAAAAGAAAAAAAAGATCAGATATTCGTGACAGAAATAAGGGGATGGGACACCTGAATGGCAGCTAAAAGTTCCCATTGGAGTGTTTTTGCATGGGGAAGGGCTCTGTCTTTGAGGCCCAAAGCAAACATTTTTGATGAATATGGCAAACTAAAGATCACAGGAACCCTCGGTTCATTTACTTTCATTGATCGTGATCGGACGGGGGAGTGGAGGTGAGGTGAGAGGGCTTTTTAGCATCTGGTGGCGTGATTCACTGGAGAGGAAAACAACACAATGAGTGCATACTTAATGACCAAGTAGCAAGGCAAGTTAATGATTTGTGTGATCTGAAGAAGTCAAACCTTCTTGGAAAAAGTTGTACCAGTCTGTTATTCTCCCTTACTACACTCGGAATATTTGAGGGGAAAAAAACTGATCAAGAAAAGGACAGATTACCATCAGGCACCTCTTTACTCCGCCCTTCCTACTCAATGAGTGGCTCTGGGGTTTTTATGAGACATTTTTTTCATTATGACAGCACAGCTGCACAATTTGTGCATGTGTCATGTGCCTGGGATGGCTGCATCAATAGACAGTAATGGAGAGTAATGATGTCATACATAGTTCATAAATAATAGTATGAAACTTTCAAGAAGCCTCATCCAAATATGAAATGACAGAACACGGTTTGTAGGATGACTATTTGGACCATATGACAATTATGGAAATGGCTCACCTCAGGTGTCGGCACATTACAGAGAGACCAAGAGTAGAGGGGTGTGGGGTGGAAACCAATCTGTCACAGGGGGAATTTGACTAGTGAAGAAAAGCAGAGTATGAAAAGCAAAAATCATGGGATTTGGGGGTTTACTGATGCATTAGCACAAGGCTAGATTGCGCACAATCTTCTTCCAAATAGAAAATGAGAATTACAAGTGGTTTTTTTTAGTCCTCTCATGGCTAATCTTGATGCGTTAGCTAACATTAGGATAAGCAAGTGCAGTCAACCCATGCAAGCCAGATTTAAAGATGGGGATAAAACTGATGTCCAGATTGTTAAACACTGTATAAAAGGCTACTGACCTCAACACTTCACACTTAAAAGCTGCGGGTTTTGGCGCCGACATTGACTTTAGACAACAACTAGACTAGCATCACTAACTTAGCCTCTTCGGAAAGGGAAATACCCAGTTTGCATAATTAGAGATGTTCATTTAACAACAGCCACCATGTAATAGCTTCACTCACTAAGAATCCTCTCCAAATGACATTGAGAGAATGAACAGGGGAAAAAAAAACATGGATAAAACAAACCCGACAAGGTGAAATCACATTTTGTATAACTGGACTTGGACGGTGACGCATACTCTTGAGAAGCACCTCGTAGATTCATACATTGCTCTAGCTTGCCATAACATTTCTGTACCGGTTGCCCCCTCCTCTTCCCTTACGATGACCACTTAGCACTGGCCAGTAAAAAAGTGACATCATAAAAATAAAGAAGCACAATAAGACAGGTGAAAAGCAAGACAGTAAAAGAGCTGAAGCTCACAAGTTCACAATGGGAAACATCCTGCCCCTACCAAATGTGGTAGAATACCATCTTTATAATATCTATATTGCATACACAAATATACTGCGTTTGTGCATATGTGCGTTTATGGTGCCCACGTTCGCTCGCCTCCAAGCAGCGGTTGTGTGGTATTCCAGTGTTAAAAAAGAAGAAATGGCTCACATTGGGAGGGGGGGATTGACATCTGTGGCTCTCTGGCTTCATGGCGGACAGAAGCTTCAGATGGTCATCAGTGTGAGAGTTTAAGGTGTTTTACACTGTTCTACCTCCTATCGCCACCTGATTGAGTTCCATGGTGTTTTGCAAAAAGGTACAGATGAAGGAACTGCCTGACTGCTTGTGTCTCTTTCTATGCATTGCGTCTGAAATCAATTTGCACCAAGCTGAAACTATTCGGGGAAGCGTGAGCATCCTCACTTTTGTCAGGCGAACCTGCTCCACAGCAATGGTGTCAAATATCGTTTGAAGTTTCTTTTTCTCGTTTGATCCAAAAAGTTCCGCAAAAAAATGCACAGACATAGAAAAAATGTCCCCGGCATACACAGATCAGTAGGAAAAATCAAGACAAGTACAATAAGGAGTGACTATAAACATTAATTGAAATGAAAAAGAACACAAACAAACAAACATAAACACCCCAGGAAGAGCAAATGTCTTCTAAAATAAATTTTAAAAAAAAACATTAAAAAAAAGACAAAAAGGAAAGAAAGAGCAGGGGTGATGCAGCCAAACAGCCAAACTGTTTGTCAGGGTTTTCCTCTGTCTACCCCATAACCCTGCATGTCAGAGATCTCTAGCGAGCGGATTGTCTGGCTTGCAAGGTTATCCCATACCATCCACACGTACTTCCCCTGTAGGGGCATAGTTTCTGCAAACATGAACATTTTGCTTTGTCGCGCAGTGCACAAAGAAGCACCAAAGGGCGAACCAGAAAGGCAGCTAACATGCCTGATTTAAAAAAAAAAAAAGTTTTAACATTTACAAATCTGTAGATAAGTGCAGGTCAAAATGTAAATACACGCCATGATCTGGCTCATCTGAAATACTGAGGCTCAGTGCCAGGGCAGCATGGACATGGATGTTACAGACAGAGAGAGTTTGCAGTTGCCCATGGTTCCGTCACCCACTCCATCCTGAAATCAAACAGGAATCAACGTCACATCCATAAAATAGTGAACGACAAAGTTACCTCATCACATACCTACACGGCACACCACATGCTAGCCCACAGTTACACACGAGCCTAGTCACTAGAGTAAAACAAAGCTATTGACTTCAATAGTTAAGCCACTTTTGGTACAATTGCAAAATAGAGAGATATATATCAAACAGATTTCATTCTACCTTTTTCTTTTTTTTTTAAAGGTTCTTACAAACAATGTAAAGATCAATGTCTATAAAATCCCAGACTCTACCATACATGGACAAAAATCCTTAGCATATAGACCACATAATGACTGGCTTTATGGCAAAGCTTATGGGGAATAACATCCATTTGTGTGACCGGGGGACTCAGTCAAACATGTAAATATTGTTACGTCGGAGAGTCATCAAGTCTGTTAGCCATCGATAAGCACACATTTGCACAAAATGTGAACGTAACAGTAAAATCCGAGGGGAGCAAATAGGCAATATAATTCTACACTAAACTCTACCAATATATACTCTAATTTATATAACAGTTTGAAACAAATGACCTCTTCCATTTGAAAGCTAGCTATAAAAAGTTTATTATGTCCGAGGAGAAAAAAAACGGAAAATGAACAAGCCCATTTTTTTCCACAACCGTTTTAAGTCTTTAGTGCAAGTGTGTGCAAGTGCCAATTCAAATAGACAGATATTATAAACTCCATGGCCGTGACACAGCTCTAACAACAATACACAGCGATTAGTTTGTGATTAAATGCTGTCACAACCCAGTTCCTGATTGGTCAGTGTAGGCCATTAAGCACAGCTATAAGCACAGGTCAGCCAGCTCCGTGCTGATTCTCCCCCGCGCTTCCACAACAACACACGCGACGGCACCTTGGTTTCTTTGTGATGCCGCGCAACCCGAGGCGACTCACAACTCCCGGCAGAGGGAGAAACCCAGAGAGCCAAGACACTTCTAATTCTGATCCAAACCTGGCAACCGAAAGACTCTTCCTTAATAATTCTCAGGTACTAGGCCAAGGTCAGAGAGCATGTGTCAAGTGTTGGCCACATTAAGATAAAATGCTGTTCTGTGGTGTGCCATTTTCATATAACAATTGCTTTCTTCCCCTCCTCCTATAGATCAAGAAAGTTTGGGTTCGTGATTGGAAGGACAGAGAGAGAAAAGATTAAGGGGGGGGATCAAAGAAAGAGTGTGTGAGGGAGACTGTCGGAAAAAGTACAGCCAAGTAGATATACCAATACTGAAACAATACATACGCAGGTGCACATTCACACTCTCTCTCTCTCTCTCTCTCTCTCTCACACACACACACACACACAGACACACACAGACAACATAATTTCACAGAATTCCTGATATAGAACAATTCACACAAAGAGAATACACTTTGGACCTCATGTGAATGACAACACAGTACAAAACAGTAAAAATACAGTTACCACCACTGTGTTATTATTTTTTCTAAGGTTCTCTTTTCTCTAAAAGGTTCTTTAGTTAACATTGGCTTGGCGGTACAGTATGGAACCGTCTTCACTGCCGACAGTTGAATCTGCAGTTCACATAAAGTCTCTTTATTTTTGAATTACACTTCCGAGTACATCCAGGGTCCCCACATCTTTCACGTTGATCAAATCCTGCTCGGTAGTCATTGCCAATTCACTTGTATCATTGTTTCCGAGCTTAATAAGTGGACTGTTTTAGAACAGTCGGGCATCTCCACTGACAAAAGCTGATTTACACACCCAGCAACAGCATTTGGCAAAGTGACACTAATATTCGAGAAGTAGTATCAAAATGTGGTCTGAAAGATGTATTTGGGTTTTTATAGACTCAGACTTGCTGAGACACAGAAGCCATCGAGCTTGAATCTGAAGAACTTAGGGGCTGAAATGGCAAATAGGTGAACAATTTTTTTTCCATAGCTTTTAGTGCATTTCTCAACCAATCAAATGTTCAACATCATATCCCCTATCCCACAAATTTCGCAGATTTTCCAGTATTATAGGAACCCCGTGCATCCGTCTGATGTTGAGTAATCGTGCACTGACCGAGGGCTGCACCCCATTAGTCTAAAGGAGCTTCATCTACTTCCCGTTTCTCCTTTACCTGCACGGATCTTAAGATAGGCCACAGTGACATGGTGAGGTGCTGTGATTTCACCTGCCCGACTCTTTGAGGCCAATGCAGGCAGAAGAGAGATGGTCAGTAGAGGAAGAAGGATTACTCCGATGTAGCTGAACAACCCTCTGGGAACCTCCTCCACTCCTTTCCATCCTTCTGTCATGTCCTTCAAGACCGAGCATCCGTTTTCGACTTCACTATCGTAATCACGCTCGTTGCTGTTGCCGCCTTCCCTGGTATGAGTGGCCCAATGACTGACGAGGGCACTCCGCCCCCTCCTCCGCCCCCTCCC